>PNEQ01050461.1:0-35116 GCA_003012365.1 Medauroidea extradentata
AATCAAAATAGAGGAATTACCAACTAACTACCTCCGGCAAATGTACCGAGAACCATGCGAGAGAGTCGTGCCTTAGTACAGATATAGAATAAATTGTCTCTCCAAAACTATATTCTTTCGTTCTTGTACTGATGTGCAGGCTGACTCTGTCGCTATAGAAAGAAGTCACAGTACCGTGAACAATCTTCTACTGCAGCACATAAGGTCCTCGTCGTCCGCTCGTCACAGTTTTCCATCACCAGAATAGACCTCTGATTCTCGAACTATCCTGGTCGTGGGTATAAAATCGGGCCTTTCTAGGCTCGCGATGTAGCATAGCTAGTCTTCCCCGTGTCCATTCCAGAATTTTTTTTTTTTTTTTTTTTTTTTAAACCTTCCTACCACATAATACTCCAAAGCACTCACAACAAAATCTCCTAGCTAACCTTCTGCACTTACAATCGATACTAGGTGGTTTCCAAACAAATATTATACAGAGAAAATGTCAACAGCCATATTAGATTTAAATACAATTATTTACGTTATTTAGTAACCAAATATTAACATAATATAAAAACTATAGCGAGGTATTCAAAGTTAAAGTTAAAATTGCGTCTGTAATATAGGCAAGTACATGAGATATATTACAATAAATAAATAAATAAATATATATATATATATATATATATATATATATATATATATATATATATATATATATATATATATACTAGCAGTCCCCCGAGGCTTTGCTCGCGAGTATTATTCGTAACTGCTGGTAACATTTACTTTAATTGAAGAACCTATTTATACTCAAGATTGGTACTTCAGTCATCAAATGTTAGAATGTCCAAGCGGCTAGTTCTGCAGCAGGATAAGTAGCTATAGCTGTCCACGCGAAAAGCAGTCTTAAATTAGTCCCTGACATTAATGGCGACTTCGCCTTTACCTTATTTATAACCCTGCCAATTTGACGTTGTGGGGTAGTTACAGACACCTAAGGTAAGAGGTGAATCGAATGAAAAACATCTTATTTACCCTGTGTACATCCATTGGTGATGGTGCCTTCAATTACATATTTTCAACATATTCACTGGAACTTTATTGCTATTTCAAAGTTTCAGTGGGTAAAGGTTTCACGGAAACGTATTTGGTACAGCAAACGTAATATTAGTGAGATGATATATCGTCGTTTTACTGCCAAAAGTGACCCAGTAAAAATGAGATAAAATTATAAAAATGCTAGGAATATGTATATATTGTTCACGAACAATTGCCCAAGTTTTAAGTATATTCGTCATTTCGTACTGTTGCGTCACAGTATAGAAACGTACCACATTTTTGTTAATATCTACAATTTAATAATGTGTTTAAACAAAATAACATTAATGACTTATCACTTACGGCAGTATACCGACGATATGTCAGCTGACCTTGTAGAGAAACCTAAGTGTAAAGCGAACTGCAATTTTACCCCTTTTAAACGACTACATGTAAATTGCACTAATTAGATCTGCCTTGTAGTTATTGTGTGTCAAAATTGAATGTTCGCACGTAGCTTTTAACGGATTTCGAGCCCAGAACTTGCCGGAATTTAGACATGAGTAACAAACAACTGCGTCACGTAACGTCGAAATAATTCATGAAAATAAAATTTTATAAAACAAAATAAAATATCTGTGTCCTGGGCTCATAGAGGTTGTACAAAACTACGTCTCGATAGGTTACTGTAGAGTGAAACTCCTGTATAGGTTGTTTCTCGCTGCTCGTTCCTGCTTTTCGGATCGTCTGCCTTGAATATTGACAAACTTAGTTTTATTCTTAATAATAACGTTTTCTACAAAAAAATTACATAAATATATTTTTAATATCAACGTTAGCATCACTCTGACGCGATCAACACCTCAATATCGCTACTGGTTGATGGAAAACAAAATTTGTGCTTTCTTACCCTTTTGGGTGTCGAATTTCGAAATATTTTAAATTTACATCTTAGACATTTGTATAAGATACAACTGAAGTGTAAATCACATTGCTAGCCCGTTCAGTCGAATCAAAATAAAACATTCACTAAAAAAACACATATCACCCCTGCTAAGTATTGAGAAATGGAATTTCGAAAAATCTGAAAAACGTTTTGCGATAATTTCTGTAATCATCATCCTGAAACCAAAATTAATTGTATATCTCGACGGGTTCGATAGATATCGAGGATTTATCTAAAACACATTTAAGGTCTTTTCACCCCCTTAAATGTTGAACTTCGAAAAATCCTTCAATTGGCTAATATGCATTTTTACGAGTGTCCTATTAAAGTTTAAATCACGACGATTGACCGTCGGGTTCGAGCTCTATCGACGTTTCTTCGGAAACACATTTCACCTTTTTTCACTTAGAGGTCGAATTTCGAAAAATCCCGTCTTAGTGCTCGCCTACGACCTGAGGGGAACCCCCACAAAAAATTTCACGATTCTAGGTCTAGTGGTTTGGGCTGCAGTTTGATATGTCAGTCAGTTAGTCAGTCAGTCAGTCAGCTTTTACACACACACACGTTGTTTTGTCACAGAAATAACTTATTGTAAGTGTGTAAGGATGTGGTATATAAGTGGAGGAGGTCTAATAATAAAGAAATCAATAAATAATAATAATAGATCTGCGACACCTGGTGGGGATAGACTGGTATAAGCTCATGGTTATAAGTGATCAATTATCACTTACACAGTTATCGACCGGTTTTTAAAATTATTAAATTAAACATATTTACTAAATAATATCACTTAGGACTATAAAAATATTTGCAGACCTACCGAATGTATATAAAAATTTCATTGAAATCGGTTAAGTCGTTTCGGAGGAGTATGGAAACAAACACTGTGACACGATAATTATATATATATATATATATATATATATATATATATATATATATATATATATATATATTACAACGCTATCAGAAAAATAGTTATAATCACGCGATAAATTAAAAATGCTGTTTATTTTTAAAATTATATATGTATGTGTTTATACGTGTTCCTATCTGTATATAGATTTTAACGTTCTGTGGATCCTGCAACTCATTACTACATAGTAACTTTCGTCAAATTTTTATTGTAAAGTATCTAGTGTATTGTGACGTTATATACTAAACATATACAGCAAATAATATGGAACACGACATTTAAAATTTAATTACCAAATTATAGATCACTTAAAAGTGTTTTTGCGGGAGCCATTTATAGGTCTCACAAAAATTAATGACTCGATGTACTATTGTAAACCATATCTTTGGTACTGTTTTATAATATCTTAGACTGAAAACGTTGTCTGCGAAATGAACAAATAGTTTTTCCCTACTCATTATCCCCAAACAGAATTTAAATAAATAAGTCGTATGTCAGACCACAAATATTGCTTTATACCAGCCAAGTGCCGGCTGGTGTACTGGCTGATTTCACAGCAGCAGCCATGTTGTGACGTACTCTTTGCGCGGGCGTTTCAAACGTAATACTTTCTAATGGCTGCAATTACCTCAAACCACATCTAAACGTAAACATTACACTTGTCGTGGGCTATTTTCCATGCAGATTATGCATACATTATCAGTAAAGTTGGGGAGAAAGGCCCATCACAAGGTAATGCTGCTATCCATTAACACTACTGCTTGAATCTCGTTCTTATTACTACGAGGTTTAGCACTCTTGTTAAACAAATCAGTAGTCCAGGTGTCTCTACCTGAAACTAGCTGCCGAATGACGAAAACTACGACGAGGCTAGCTCGCCAACACTTCCCCCCACCTCCTTATTGCCGATCAACTTCGTAAACAACATACAGGTCAGAGTCGCGTCATCATTTTGCACTATACCGGATATGTGCCTAAACACAAATCTTAGCAAAAAATTTTACAAATTATAAATATGACTATAACTAAACCAAAGTAATACAAATATAAGTTGTAACTCCTCGGCGCCGAGTCTTAATTAAATTACAATAAAAAACAATTAACATACAAAATACAAGCCCAAAAAGAAAAGTGACAAAATTTTAACAAAAATATACAAATTAGTTTAAAAATCGCTAAACTGAAGTTATGAGACGAACAGATCGTCACAGTATGATACAACGTATAGGCCCTTTGACAAGTAAAATCCGGGAAAAGCACGAGTAAGATAAGCAACGCATACGCGTACCCAGCAAGCAGCAAGGTTGACTGTATTGAGAAATGCTGTGTCCTGCATTCGCTGAGTCCTTAAGACACGTAGACAAACTGCGCAGTTCATTTAATTACGTGGCTGAGGATAATGAGACCGCACATGCAGGATTACTCTTCTGCTAATTCACAGACACATAGGAGAAGAGATATGCGAGTCCTTGCAACTATATCAAGTAGAATACATAATGAGCTAGAATACAAATTAAACACGTACACTAATAAGGTATTTGGCTGAAGTGATATTAAATAATATATATGGTTGGTATTAATTAAATGGAGGTTGTGAATATCTCACATGGAGAGGAATATGTGAACAAATGTGAGTAATTGAAAGTGGGGAAGGAAGAAGACTTACTAATTAAGTATATGTGAAGTGTGGTGTAGGAGAGTTTACGAGTCTTGCCAGCAATAGCTTACATGAGACAAGAGAAGGGGAGGAATGTAAATGTTGGTAAACGTAAGGAGAGACGGGTAGAGAATATGGCTGCAATTCAGGGAAAGGGAAGGAAGTAATATGAACGTGTCATTAAACTGGTAAGTAATTACTTGCTGGTGGCAGTGACGTAGCTTAGAAGTACTTCGACAACTTTAAAAAAGAAATTACCAGCATTTCTTATAAGCTTACTTTCCCCAAAGTGGATGCAAATTTACTCTGAAAGTTAAAATTGTTTACTTTCACCTAGGAATATTACACAATATTTAGACATATAATTAACGAAATATACAGAAGATAAGTCAGCTTAGCAAAACGCGTACCCAGTTCGATAAATTAAGACATTAATCGTCGAAAATTCTACAATAGTAGGCCTATAGCTGGTAACTGTGGGTCAGCTATTATCGTAAAGAGCAACACATGAAACAAATTTAAATTGTATGTCTTACTTCGAATCTATCAGACTGGATGAAAATACCCGTTTTATTACTAGACAATGCGTATTTTTTTTTAATTTTCAACTATATTGAGGAAAGTTCGCTTACTATGCAAGTAACTGGTTGTTCAATGTATCATTGTTAATCACAAATGCTTGTAAACGTAAATAACAGTGTTAAATTTCCAATAGTCACCACCTTCTTAAAAAATTTTCTAAATTTAGAATACGGATTGCCACACGTAAACACAACGCTTGTCAGAAAACAATTACATTTCATATGTTATATTTGGTAATGGTGCAGATCTTGTTTATTGGAGTATTCTTTATTTCAGTTTGCTAAGTGGTTAATGCGCCTACAGTATACAGAAGATGTTACGGAATAGACATAAGCGGCACACGGTGGACGTATTGTACGTTAAGGTGAAATGTCCCGCACGTGTAGTGAGATTTTCTGTCACATGGTGGCAGCACATAGAATAGCGAAATTAATCTATCAATAATTTGAAAATATGTGGATGGATTTCAAATCTGAAAATTGAATTGCATATCGGAATACCATATAAATGTTGATAATTACGTTTCATGTTATTTAAAATACATTATGACATTAATTAATTTTTTTAAGTATCTTTGTACACATTTGAATATGTGTAAAACGAATTTAAAGCCATTTTCAGATTATGAATTGGCCAAGTACTTTAAGCCGAAACTGAAATTGAAAATAATACCTGGGGGTGGGGAGACTAGGCTTGGGCCGTACCTGATGTGTGATAACATCTACGGGACGGGGGAAGGGGTGGGAGAGATTGGAGTCGGGTGCGCGCCTCGCATGTTGAGTGGCATGTGATGCTCGGTATATTAGATAGAAACACTCAAACCACAAGCTTCACGGAACTAAGTAATATATCAGCCGTTAATTTCAGTGTACCACCTCGCATTAGTACCGAGTTATCTGGGTAAACAATGGATTCGAACCTGGATACTCACTAATATAAATACAAGCGTTTACAATTGTTCCAATCCACGTAGTGTGTGACACTGATAATATCACGAAAATATCTTATACTTTATTCTTCAGTTTGCTACAACGGCCATTTGCGTTAAAACTAATCAAACAAATTTACTAGGAACGTTTATTGTTTAGTACTGAAACTGCTGTGTCATATGCCAAGGAACCATTTAAAATAAAACTCTTTGCATAACATTATTCAAAATTATTATTTCGTCGTTTTTATCAAAGGGTTGACTGGACAAGGTTGACATTGTTAGCAAGCCTACGAGGAGCCCTACAGGTGCAGGCTCCTTGTGCAGTGCATGAAAATTTATAAGACTGTACATTTCGTAGTGTAGACGTCTCCCTATTCCACATTAAATAACAAATTACGTGCTACAAGTTTTCAGCTACAAGTCACTAATTACTAGTTGTAATAATTTCTGTTTCGCAATAAAGTTAGCAACACTTAAGTAAGTAAATGAAATACATTACAAGTTGAAGTAATTGGAAACAACACCGTAGCACGTGAATAGTTTTAAGAGGTAGATATTCGTGTAAAATAGGAAAAAGAAATAAACAAAATCAACCATGCCAGACAAAAATACTTCGGTACTGTTTCAATAACTACGCATGCCGTTAATTAATTTCAAAATTTTGCCGTTCTAGTCCCCAATTTATTACAGAAATAAATTAATGTATCGTACAAGACATCTAAAATTATATTCGTTTATTTTCAAAACAGAAACTCTGTCCTTATAATCTATTTGATGTTTTAAAATTTATTGTAGTGCTCCCAATAAATACATAATCCGTTCTGTACATCAACGTCCGATATAACAACATAATCTCACCACTCAAGTTTAACTCTCCGAACCTCTCACACTATGTCAACGTACGGTCTGTCTAAATGACTCACATTCATTACTTGAAGAATCAAACGGGAATTTATCTCTCATGTTCTTGGCCATTAATTTTATACAAACAACGAAACTCAACGAACATACAAATGTCTCAACACCTGTGAAAATTTCTACTAATTACATATTACTACTACATGTATTATTGTGGAACATATAGTAATAAGTTTACTCAAACATTCTTGCAGAATTTATTTTCAGACTTGTAGAATAACATAATGCTATAACGCATTGTATAACACAGTTTAAATTTTACTTATATTATTATTTATTATTATTATTATTATTTCAAACGTTATTGTAGGATTCTGAGCGTGCATGGTCAGTGGGAAAATGTTACAATAACATTATTACAGTGACTTTATAGATGTGCGTGTGCGCGCGCGTGTGGGCGGGGCAAATAGAAGCACAAAGAATTACTTTGTAACAAGTGTTATAAAAACAAAACATTTAGTGAGGGTGCTGCTTAATAATTTTAATGCCAAATAAAATCACAGCTTGAGCAAAAGCACTGTGTCATTAAACTTAGCAGCTTGGTAATGTATCTTCATCATGCTACAGAACATACCAAAATAAATTATAGGCAACTTCTTATTTTCTGCTATAATCACGAGAACAGACGGGGCACGGTAAATGAAAATCGAGGATAATTCGTAATTGTATTTAATGTGCTGTTTTTACAAATGTCTTATGGTGGAAACTGCCGTTGTGTCGAGTAACCACGAATGTTTATTACTGTACGCAATGTCCCACGAACACGTTGCAAAAATTCCGCAGCCCTCAATTTATTTAACACCATCGTCAAATTGTCAGACTTTGGTAAGCAGTTCTGCTTCCAGGCAGAGCGATAATAAATGGCTCTTAGCATCGTGCAATATTATTGTTCAAATTTGCCGCAAATCAAATAATATGCCCGCGAATAATTGGAAATTGACTTCGATGAATGTTAATGTCGAAATCTAATGTATAAATGCCCAAACTAGCTCTAATGGGTAGAGACAAGTCACCAGGGGGCTTATATTTTTAATCATTGTTTGCAAAATGTGTGAAAATCAAATATATCTTCACGCTGATAAGTCAAAAGTATGAGTTCTTCACAAATTCCAGTTGATGTATCTCATGGTAGCATTGGTATGTTGGTTTTCGTTTTTCGTTACTCGCTTACTCTCGATAGCTTTACCAACTGAAATAAACAAAATATCAAGTGCGTGGATTTGAATAACCAAAACTACGGCACCTTCGGTGAAGTAACGTATCTTGAATTTTCTATTAATTTAAACCATATAAATCTGATTTCTTGCAATTCAATTTCACTGACTACAATAAGTTGCTTTGGATATACGTAGATGCTTCTTTGCCACCTGTAAAAGAGTTTATTTCTGGCGCTGGAAAAGTAGGCTTCATTCGTTAGCGCAAAGAACATAAACAAATCACAAAATTAAATGTTATAAATTTGATGGCTTAACATTTCTATACTTATATTTCAAATAGATAACATTAAATACAAAATGAAATTATAACTAAACAAGTAATCCATTGATAACTAACCAAAACAACAATTGCCTCGTAAGCGCCAAAACCAAACAGTGTGAAGCCTACATAATCGTATTCTCTAATCTGAATTACTTAACGTAAATATTCTCAACAATATTTCTTTGCTTGTCTTAATATTTAGGCCAGGTCTACTGAGGCCCACGGTGCCTTTACGTAACCAGTTGATGTCCCACTCTTCTAATTTTCCGCTGCTCGATCATCACATTGTTTTGAGAACTATACCACATTTTCGGAACTAAGTATTTACGAAATTTCAGTAATGTCAGTGTATGTAAGTCATCGGTAATTTGTAAACGTACAAAACAGTATACTTTCTTATTATGTTTAAAAAAAGCACAGACTGTGACATTGCTGCAACGGGTTCTCAAATAGAAAATGGTCGATTTATTCTCAGGCCAATTATCTGCAAGAAAACGACTTTTTTAGGGTGGTTTTCGACTGTACTTACAGCAGGACCGACAACGCATTCCTTGAAAGAGTTTTACTCGAATCTGAAATGTGTCCCGACATTAGGTACATAGCTACATCATTTTGCCCAAATAACGGAAGTGTGACAAGATAAATTATGCTTCTTAAAAATAAAATAATACAAAGCGTTAGTAATCGTGCATGCCAATTGAAATCGTTACCTCGACAGCTACACGTTGTTTTAGTTCCACAAAATCTAGTTTCTACACTCTCGAATAAATGTACTGAAAAACCGCAAAATATTCTAATTAGACCAAGACATTGCGGAAACGAGTAGTTAAGAAATTCAAGCCGACCAATATTCCAGATTCATAGCAATCAGAAACTAAGTTACTGAAGGGACTAATCCTTGCAAAGTTAAAAAGTTACGAACGACGTAACACATAGATATTTAAAAAACGAGTGCTTCAAATGGGAGACAAATTAATTAACAAACCTGCAGTTATCACAAATGCACGAATTGTACTATTGAAATAGGATAATGACATAGCTTTTAAAGAATAATGTTAAATAGTCTAGTCATCAACCTGTTACATGTTCGTGGTGTTATTTATTCAGGTGTGCATGGTTGAGTTCAGAAGGGCTACGTTAATTTTTGCAATGAAACAGCTTATGTGAAAGTATGTGAAATATGAGTTTTCAGTTTGCCCGTAAAGTGAATGTAGTAGGAGTACGAAACTTAATTTCATGAAGTATGAAATATCATTTCTTGAAATATTACATCAATGGTTTAATGTAAAGTTACGCCACACTGAATAGTGTCCAAACAATGAAAAATAAAGTAGATTTTTTTTTGTTTTGTTTTAAGAAAAAGTAAAGTCGGTTTTCCGGATATCACTACTCCCTCTGTATTCGTTTACGAATTAATATATATATATATATATATATATATATATATATATGTTTTCGACTTACTTTTTGTAAGCCATCAGTACGCAAAATTAAAGCTCCTGAACGCTCCTGCACATCAACTTCACTGTAAAAAATCTTCCTAAAATGTTTAGGAAGTGATCATCCAAGACGCAGTATGGGACAGTTACCATACTTCGTCTTGTAAATATGCAAACTTTTACAAATGTTATAATACTTTAGTATGCGTTTGACTATTTGATAATTAGGTTTAGGAGTGTTGCCATGGATGTCTGGGAAACTATTCTACCATACCTACTTTCTTAGCGATCCTATACGCACGTCTGGTAAATTTACAAACTACTTTTAGAGTGTTGTTTCCTGTACGCGGTTACTGTGGTGTGGTGTATGCCGACTTAAACGAATACTTATCAGCAAAATTACAGTGTATGCAATACTTGTATGTAGAAAAATTAAACCGCGAATGTCTGAATGGCATACGTATACTACCCCCCCCCCCCCCGATTCTGCCTGACATTTTATCCGATGCTGCCGCTAACATCTTGGCATGCAGGCTAGAACATTAGAGAACAGTCATCACTTTAGCACGCGAATGAGATCATCCCGTAAGTTGACTATTCCAAACTTTACTTTCTTAATCCGTTCCGCTTTTACAATGCAGTGTCGAGGATTATACATTCCTACCAAAAAATCAAGTTCTTTCTCAAGGTCATTTACAGTTTCCTTTAGTCATATCTGAAATACTGATTAGCATCAGTAGTAGCTGAAAATATAATCTGCGTACCATTAGGCCAAATGTTTTTCCGTAAAACAACGAAATTGGACCGGCTATAGTTTACAATGTCTACCCAGACCATTGTGCCTGTTTTGGGGAAATGTGCCACTCTATCGCGAGTGTGAAAATGTTAAGACAACAAAAGACGCCTTGAACAATGTAGCGACTGTCATCAGTCCCTATAAAGAAAAGTGAAACTGTACAAACAATATTTGGCAACTTTTCCCACTGCAGTCTAAGAATATTAGGTACTAAAGTATATAGGGCAAGTGTGCTTAATACTTTCACGTTAGCGCTCCTGAGCTTAATAGGAAAATAGGAAGTAAGTAAATTTATACTGATGCCAGCAGACATTTACAGAACAGTAGTCAACGTATGCGTATTTCCAGGGTGAATTGAGGTTGATATTGTAAAACCCAACTATCCTCTCCCATCCTAAGTGTGTAGAAAACATTAAGAAACAGATATGTCCACAAAAAATCATTAAAATGTGTTAACGTATTTTCGGTGGAAGATTAGTGATTTACAAAAAAAACACTCATTCATAGCTAATAAAGAAATTTCGGGATCATTTTAAAAATCAATATAAAATTTAAATTTTCATTCAGAACCTCTGTAATTGTGCATTCATAGCAAGGGTATCACAGCTGTTATCTTTTGAAAGGTTTAGGTTTACTAAAAGCTGTCTCCGACTAGATTTCTACAATAAATTGACAGGTAAAATGACGAACAGCAGTAAACCCGAAATTTTATATTTTCGTTAATATCCAATTATATCATTTTTTTTCTGTAAAACTGGATGAGGTGTTCATGTACACATATGGTTTTGAAAGTGTAATATTTAGACAGACCTTTGAATGTAGTTATATGTGCTCATGTCTATTGCACACACAAGAGCATGTCGTAATCAAAAAGAAAATGGCTAGGCGAGTGTGTACGAAGAATATCAATGTTTTCTCGGCTCTGGATATACTTTTATTTCTCGTCCCCGATGTGCATACGGCATATCCTCAGGAACACGCCTCGAGAAAGAAAACAGGAAAGAAGTTCTGAGCCTGCCGTGGGAGAGGCCGGGGCTCTGAAGTAAGATCAGTCTCGATATGGTCGAGTTTCCTTACATGTTACACACTATATTCTACCACACCTTTCCTTGTATCGCCTTCCATCCAACGGCCGCCTTCTTTCTCGTCTCCTCGCTGAATATAAATAAAATATTATGTCTTTCTAGAGTAGAGGGAAAAGAGGCAATGTAACTTGGTGATGGTGTCCTCCCTCTGCCTGAGATATGTCATGCTGGCATCCGTCATATTCTATACACAAACTGTCACAATCTAATCCACTGTATAGTTCACTAGTAATCCTGTAACACAATTTTTGTGTTAAGAAGTTCTATTTGATAAGTTTGTTTATTCTTAGTCTCATTCTTAGATTTTGGGGACGAAATATATTGCAATGGCGTATGTACACAATAGTACAACTTGTCATTCTATTCCATTGCAAGAAATATTCAGACAAAGTTATTTTTTAAATGTAAAATAATGAAATATTAATTTACTTAATCAAACCATTATTCAACTCCTACTTTATAATATAAGTTGTTATTTTTGACATCTGCTATACAATGAATATTTTTTTAATGATAAAAACGATTTGAAAATGTAATAAGAATTGTAGAGAAGAGTAAATGAACTGAAGAGACCTTCGAAAAATGTGCTTTGAGTTGTTCTCTATTTTACATTACAATCTGCAAAGTCAAAGATAATTTAAAAGAAAAATTCAGTATTCTGGACTAAAAACAATAACGGTTTGGTGTCTAACATAAATTCATAGGTTAATCCGCTAAAATGTTTTATTTGCAGACGTTTTACATAAATGAATACTGTATGTTTTTGAAAGTTTATCATTTTATTAATTCTAACGATTTTAATTTTACTATTTCTGTAACACGACATTTAATGTCGTGATAACTATAAGTACTACACCATAAACCGTATTACCACAGTTGTCCACTCTTTTATGGTATTTTGACGCCGTGAGCAAAATAAAGTGAAAAACATGGGTAAGGTAACAAATAGTTTCCTGCAAATTTGTTCAATCATCTGTTTGCTTTAAAACTCTTACAAATTTCCTCGAGCTAATTAAGTATCACTTAGAATATATCGCCTTAACGTAAACGAATGTTCATAATCGCCTCTAACACCACACAATACGTTTGTATAACCGGTTTACTGCTGGGAAAATCCCAATCAACGATTCTTGGCACCCTTAAGAGCGCAATCTATCTGTGAGGTTTTGCATGTACTTGTAGAGATGTACCAGACCGATAAGGACGTTCCTGACACACGTATCGGGTACATTATATTCTTTACGGGCAAGGCACTGAACCGGAGTGCATTCCATCCGCTGTAGGCTCAATTTTTGGGACATACAGCTGCGAACGTATCATTATATGACGCAATATTTTTATGTAAAAATTAATGTCCGCCTGTCAGTTTGTAATGTATACGAACCTATACCATTCATAATAATGCGATGAAATATTTATAAGTTGTGCATATGCCCGCTATGATATGTGATAACAAAATTATATATTTCTTGGCAAGGGGGGGGGGAGACGCAATAATTGGCAGGGGGCAGAATAGGGTACCCAAAAAAATCTATATTAAAGTTATATTTTTTAAATGTTTTTAAACGGTAATTACTGACCTAAAGCATCACTGCAACACTGTAGTAGCCTATTTGCAATAAAATAAGAATGTGTTAGTTAATGAAATACCGTAATTTATTACTTTTAATATTATAAGCATTACAAATATGAATACTGAACTTCTTTGAAATATGAAGTGCCGAAAAGATTTTATCAAAATATTTTATTTGAAATTATTCACACAAAAATTTGTGTTTAAAATCTAATTTATTAAATACAAGGGTTCACAAACTACTGAAGATAATCTGAATTTCAACGTATGTATAATTGTCACAAAGTAAAATTAAAGTTTTGGTTTCAAAAAAAGTAGTTATACTTCTCTCTCTCCTTTTTTCTTATATCTTGATACACCAAAGAATTAAACACACAAAACTATTTTAAAAGTAACAAATTGTCAAAAAAGTTTCTCTATGACAAGGAAGTCGGAATATAACGCCCACCGATAGTGAAACAATTTCCAGCTATAACAACACATTAATTTTGCATTAATATTCATACAAACATTGTCATATAGATACAACACAATTTCAAAATACATCATTACCATAATATGAAAATAACATATTAATTTCGAAACCAATACCTAACTAATTGACAAAATTTGTAATTTCTAATAGTTTAACGATAAATTATCGTTAGTGGGTAAAAAGAAAATATCGAAACTCGTCTTAAAAGTTCGCCACTTCCAGTTCTAACAGTAACTACTACTTCCATCCCGTCTTTACCCCGATGAAGATCCACAATTCTGGCTACCTTCCACCTAAACGGCGATAAATTATTCTCTTTCACAGGAATCAAAGTGTAAATTTTCAATTTGGGCAGTGAATAATTCAACTTGTATCACTGATACAAAGTAACTATTTTCAACTCCAGCACCTCCAGATACTATGCTTTAATTTAATGACAAGCTGCCAACGACCCAAATGATTTTCCATCGATGTCTCAGATCTTGCTGAGGAAAACCAATAAGACAAGCTGAACAATGATGACAAAGGATACAGCGGTCTTGAGTTCAGTACTGCAGAAATCTCGGCGAAAATAATTGCTATTTCCTCAATAGTAAGAATGTGATTCAAATTGCCTCTGTAGAAGCGATTGTAATGCCTGAGGTCCAGCATGAAGGTATACTTAATAGTAATCTCTATATATATATATATATATATATATATATATATATATATATATATATATATAAAAGAGAACCCTTACTGACTGACTGAATGACTGACATATCAAACTGCAACCGAAACCGCTGGACCTAGAATCATGAAAATTGTTGTGTGGTTTTCCGTCAGGTCGTAAGGGAGCACTAAGAATTTTTCGAAATTCGATTTCCAATGGGGGGAAGGGGTCAAATGTATTTTCGAAGAACAGTCAATAGAGCTCATAGATCTCGAACCCGACGGCCTGTCATCGTGATTTTTACTTTAATAGGACACACATGAAAATGCATATTGGCCAAATTGAAGTATTTTTCGAAATTCAACATTTAAGAGGGTGAAAAAACCTTAAATGAGTTTCCGATTAACTAGTGATATCCATCGAATCCTTGGGAATAGAGTGCGGGTTTTCATTTCACTTACATACATACCCAAAAAGTAGTTTTAGGATTTTTTGAAATTCGAATGCCAAGCAGTATAAAGAGTCCAAATGAGTTTTTATTAATTGTCTATATCACTTAAACTCAATTGACTATCGTCGTGATCTTTGCTCCAATTGGTTACGTATACAATGTCTATAATAGGATTCCAAGACATTTCGAATTTCTTTAATGGGGGGAGTGAAAATGTGTTAAAAGTATTTTCGATTATTCCTCCATATCTGTCGAACCAATCAAGATATCGAAGTGCTCTTTGTTTTATATTATACTTTTATAAATATTCCAAATACCTTTAAAACATATTTTCCGAATTCGGCCCCAAAGAGGTAAAAAAAGGGGTAAAATATGTTTTCGATTCACAATCGATATATTTCGATCCCATTGAATTTAAGTAGCGATCCGATTTTTGTTCAATATTGACGTTTACTCAAATACCTGAAAAGTTGTTTCAGGAATTTTCAAAATTCGCCTCCTAAGGAGGTGAAAAGGGGTGAAAAGTGGTAAAATGTGTTTTTAATTAATCGTCGATAAGTATATATTTAACACAAGGGTCTATAGTCGTGTTTATAACGTCCAAGAGACACTAATGAAGTAGTATAAAATGTGATATAAGGGTACTTCGATACTTCGAAATTCAGTCTCTTATGAGGTGAAAAGACCTGGAATGTGGTTTATATAAATCCTCGATACCTATCGAACCCGTCGAGATATTAAGTTAAATTTTGTTTCTGGGTGATGATTACAGAAATGATCGCAAAAAGGTTTTGAAGATTTTACGAAATTCGAGCTCTCAGTACTGTGCAGGGATAATCATTTTTTTTTTTTTCAATGAATGATTTTGATTCGACTGAATGGGCTGGCGTCGTGATTTGCACTTCAATAGGATACTTATAGAAATGCCAAAGATGAGAAATTAAAATAATTCGAAATTCAACACACAAAGGTGTGAAAAAGAACAAAATTCGTTTTCCTTCAATCCATGTTTAGAGATGGTGGTATATCGCGAAAAATGTTTGTGCCAACATACTCTTCAGAACACTGTTGTTTCTCGTAACATGTATGATTGGGTGTTTCGCTTCTGACACAACGTAACTGTCTGCAGACCAGCGACAGGTATTACATTTTTCAGTAGAGAGATTCTTATTGGCTCTGTCAAATAGGGCAACAGCTCTATGTACAGGGAAAAGCCAGTGATATTATGGTAATCTTAACGTACTTGGAACCCAGCAAACAGTCAAGTATTCCCGCGATATTATATTATCTCTATCCACGATATCTATCTAGCCAATAGATGTATTGAAGTGTTTTATGTCAGAGTGATGCTTACGTAAGTATATAAAAATACATGCAAGTTTTTTTTTACTATTTAAGATAACTTGATTATTAAGAATAAAACTAAGTTTGTAAACTTTCAAGGCAGACGATCCGATAAACAAGTACGACCAGCGAGACGTAAATTATACAGGAATTTCACTCTACAGTAACCAATCGAAACGTGGTGTTGTACAACCTCTATGAGCCCAGGACATGCATTTTTTATTTTTTAAAATTAAATTTGTTTTCATGAATTATTTCGACATTATATACGTGACTCAGTTGTTTGTAGCTCTAAGTCTACATTCCGGGAGGTTCTGGGTTGGATTTCCGTTAAAAGCTGCGTGCGAACGTTCAATTCTGACACAAATACTGCACGGCAGATCGAATTAGTTCAATTTGCATGTAGTCGTTTAAATTGGGTAAAATGTAATACGGATTTCACTTTTCACTTAGGTTCCTCGACATCAGCTCACATATATCATCTCACTAATGTCAAGGTTGGGGCACCAAATACGTTTCCGCGAAATATTTTCCCACCAATACTTCCTAATGACATTAAACTTATTGAATATTTTGAATATATGTAATTGAGGGCAATGGTTGTGCATATGGTAAATCAGACGTTTCTCATTCGATTATCCTCTTACATTAAAGAATCTACACCTACCCCACAATGTCAACTTTTCAGTGAAGTTGCTGTAAGTGGCAGGGACAAACTTAAGACTAATTTTCGCTTGAACAGCTATAGGTATAGTCTGTGTCATGAAAGTGTTCCGTATTTTAACAGTTCACTTCTGAGAAACGTGTCTGTACACAGGTTTACGGAGACCGTGCATTTCCAGGAAGCCAGGTAGGTTTAAAGCTCCAAACAATGGAACCGTTGGACACAGTTCTCAGAAGATAAATGTCAAAACACGGACAAGTTACATGAAACAGACTATTTATCCTGCTGCAGAGTTAGCTCAACAAGCAGCTTGGACATTCTAACACTTGATGTCTGAAGTACCAATCTGGTGAACAAAGAGGTTTTACAATTAAAGTATATAATATTAATTATGAATAATGCTCGCGAGCAAAGCCGCGGAGGACCGCTAGTGTCTTATAATTAACAAAGACTGATGACATTTTTCTGGAAGAATTATTGGATGTTTTGTCAATTCAGGTAACGATGAACGTTGCATATGGTAGTCCACCCTGATGACACCCACAAGATAGAGGAAAGGACACAATTTCTTTAACTTGCTTGAGCACTCATTCTTCCTAAGTATTCTAAGTCCTCTAATAAAACATAATTTGAACAAATTGAACCTAAAGCAATAACTCTGACTTTAATTCGTCAGTACACAACTACTTTGAATAAAATTGTTTAAAAGATGAACCTCTAGCTCTAAGCAACCCCAAGGTTACTCATTTCAGTTTAAATAATGACAAAAAACTTTCTAGAAATGTAAATATAGTACCAACATTTTCTAGAACTGCTATAACTTTCACTCTTTGAGATTTTCACTTAAAACTATCCTTCAGGTCAGGCATTTGATTATATTTTCACACCATGTACATTCATAGCCATTCAAACAATCAGGGCCATAGAAGCACATTTCATTGTTCATGCGATCATCAGGAAAGACCCCACATGATGCAAGATCTGCTGGGTTATAACTGGATGGGACAAATCGTCACGAACTTGACTGCTAACAAATGTCTTATTATATGTGGTGAATATTTCAGCCATGATAAGACAGTCAATGAATCTGACCACATATACATGATCTATAGGCGAGCCTTACCTGTGAACAACATGTTTAACCTTTGCCATCCCGGATAATTCGAGCGTAGGAATGGTAAGTGTTTTAATGGAGTAACCTTAGACTTAGCTACAATCAGGAAAGTGAACGAATATATTAATTTGTGGACAATGCGAGCACACACCACTGCAGCATATGCATTTTCACAGGCATCGCAAAATTCACGAAACTCAATACACTTTGCATTATCCTAGTCAATGTGACGAGGAATTTTCGCCTCGGCTAAAGCACCCAATGCGACTTTGAAATGTAGCAAATGCTGACAAAGATGTATAGGAATATATTGGCCCAATCTGAAACTGAAGTTTACAGTGTCTGCAACAAAAAATTACCCCACACGGCAAATATGGAGATAACCATAAGTATCATATAGTCGTAAAATAGTTGACAAGATAGCCCTTCTGATGATTGACAGTCGAGGTACATTAACATAGTATGTGAGTTCGTCATTGATACCAGTGCACCTTAACAGCCTGATTGCCTTCTTGGTCAAGGCTCTTCAAAACTTCTCGCTGAGACACAGGCACATCTTCAAGTAGGGTGACACTGTTTGAAGTCCGTTTGTGTAGTTCAAATACTCCTCGTTATAACAATGACACTAATTTAACCTACAATTTGATTGCTTCTTCCAAAAAATCAACTCCTGTGACCACATCATCCACAACAACATCTCGTAGTAATACTTGAGTGGTTAAGGGAAAGTCTTGAGCTTCTCAATTTGCTAATTGCCTCAGTGTTCTCAGTGCTTGGTAAGGAGCTGATGATGTTCTATACGTAACAGTATTTAGTCTGAAGAACAGAACATAATTTTGCATAGAAGGTGGCCATAAAATACTTAGAAATTTGCAATCATCCCGATGTGTTATCATTTGTCGATACATCTTACACATGTCGGCAGTAAACACAACACGTAATGTTCTGAAATTCATGATAATATCACATATGTCCTGCAATTTCTACCCAGTGTGGAGTACGTCGTTCAATGATACACCATTTGAAGTAACTGTAGAACCGTCAAAGGTAACACAAACTTTAGTAGTTGAAATAGCAGCATGGTGAGGAATAAGGTAGACTACCTCGGAATTCATGTATGGACTTGTAAAAGTGTTATCTTGTTCGTCATTGGATGACCAAATAATATTATTTGAAATGTGTGATATGTGGTCCAAATTTCCGTATTCTTTTAGAAACTGGTTATTTGCAATTGTTAAGTCTGATTATCCGCTCAATTTCTTCTCAAGACGTTCGTATCTGCATCGTGCACGTTGATAAGAATCTCATAGCTTAGGTTGTTCTTGTTTGAATGGCAACTATATACACCATCGATGTTTCATGAACGTCTTGTGTTGTAATGCTCTTCACATTTTGTTTTCTTCAACACATAACAATTTCATTGTAGGCACTTCTTCTGTCACCAAAAAAACGCAAATGAACATCCAATTTATTACCTCTCTAATTTACAAGCAGTCTGGCCGCTTACAATCCAGCCAAACACAATGAGAAATGCATCATGTTCACCTACAATCTTACTGCCGGTCATAGCATCACTTACTATGTCAGCTGCAAACAATGTGTCAATAAGTCCAGGAATATGGAAACTGGGATCCGCAAATTTCAAATATTTAAAGGGTATGTAGTATTATGAGAAATATTTGATGCAGGCAAGAAATGCGAAATTTCTTTCAATATCGTGGTTCTTTCTTCAAAAGATATGTCTTGGGTGATATTCGGTTTAACACAGCAGTAGAAAATTCCTCTAGAACATGTTACAAGAGTTTGACAAATACCGGCTATATTTACCCTACCTCGGTGACATTGCAATATTGCTAGACAGAACTTTCAGTTATGAAGGTAATATGTGATGCATTATCCAGCAAAGCTCGTACGGTCTGAAACTGTCCACTGATGTCTCTCACTTGAACCAAAGCGGCTGATAATAAAATTGTAGTTTGCATTTAATTTTCATTAGACAAACACAATGTCTGGGTGTTAGTTTGTCCTTATGAGAAGAAGCATCACATTTTGCTATTTCATTATCTGCATTATGACCAGGTGATGACTCAAGAATGAAATGAAGCAATGAATGATGAATTTTTGGCATTGTCTATATGTAAATATAGACAAAAATGTTTGTTCATTGTGATTAGATCTTAAAAAGTTAAAACATATTAACTTTTATTCTGCAAACTTGACTCTGTCTTAACTGTTCAAATTTTCTTAAATGAAAATTTGTTCCCTTACACAGTGGACAAGTTGAATCATTTTCTACCTCAACAAGTGAAGAATTTCTACCTTGAATGTGCTTTGAAATGACTTTTATACTGGGTTCTGAAAACAGTATTTATGAACGTATTTCGTGTGCCTAGCGAATTATGGTGATTTACCAATTGAACATTCTTGTTAGCTATAGCATAACGCTACATAAATCTCAAAAAAAAAAATAAACAATAACTCTTACAAGGTGGAAACTATTTTCTCAGTAAGAATGTTCAAAAATTAAAAACTTCATTCAGAGACTGGAAAGTGTAGGTTACAGCACTCCAAGCAATTAGATTCTCACGCACAGTCCTAATAAAACGTGACAATATATCAGGTACATTTGTAGATACTTTTATTTGATGCAATATGTTCTGTACATGCACTGTAGCAATAATACGCAGGTTTGTATACCATTTTTCCAGCAACGACCAAACAACACCATAATTCTCATCTGTTATAGGCAAATTACTTACAAATTTTTGGTCTCACCTTTTAAGCACCTAATCAGATAATGTAGTTACTGAACATCAGAAAGTGATGTATCTTTGAGCCATGGACTTGAAAAGCTCAGAAAAGAAAGCCCACTCTGCACGTTTGCCCGAAAATACAGGAAGCTATAGAGGAGGCAATGTTGCACGAGCATTGTTGACTGAAAAGCGACAAGTTAGGTCAGATAACTTGATTGTTGCGTAAATCCGTAAATGCCGGAAAAACCTTTTCATAATTCACAAAATAATTTTTAGTAACCTGTAAAGATCTTGTCTCAAGTTTGGGTGGGACAGCACACAAGTCTAAATTATTTTTTAACTATGCAACCTGTTTTGCATCAGCTACTTCCTAAACACGAAGACAAACTCTTCAAATTGACTATAATCAAGGGTAGTTTCTCTTAACAGCACATTTGCTTAGTAAATTTTTGCCATAGCATAATCAAATACGGTTAATTGAAGCTCAATTATTTGCTACGCCATGACAAATGATGATGTTTGATTTAGTTTCACAGTTAAACACAAGTCTACTCTCGTATCTCAAATTATCCGATCCGTAAATATCAAAACATGTATGCACTGAATAGATTCCAAAGAATTGTAAAACTTGCAGTCCCCCGCGGCTTTGCTCGCGAGCATAATTCATAACTGATAATATTTACTTTAATTGTAAAACCTCTTTGCACACCAGATTGGTACTTCAGACATCTAGAGTTAGAATGTCCAAGCTGCTAGTTGAGCTAACTCTGCAGCAGGATAAGTAGCTATAGCTGTCCACGCGAAAAGCAGTCGTACGTTTGTCCCTGCCCCTAACATTGACTTCACCTGGGTCTTATTTATAGCACTGCGAAGTTGACCTTGTGGGGTAGTTATAGACACGTAAATGTAAGAGGTTAATCGAATGAAATTTGTCAGATTTACTCTGTGCATAACCATTGGTGACAGTGCCCTCAATTACATATTTTCAAAATATTCACTTGAAGTTTAATGCCATTTCAAAGTTTTGGTGGGGAAAGATTTCGCGGAATCGTATTTGGTGCTCCAGCCTTGAGATTAGCGAGATGATATATGTGAGCTGATGTTGTCGAGGAACCTAAGTGAAAAGTAAACTCCGCAATACATTTTACCCCATTTATATGACTACATGCAAATTGAACTAATTTGATCTGCCGTGCAGATTTTGTGTATCAGAACTAAAAGTTCGCTCGCAACTTTTAACGGAATTCTAGCCCAGAACCTTCCGGAACATAGATTTGAGCTACGAACAAACTGTGTCACGTATTTAATGTCGAAATAATTCATTACAACTAATTTAATTTAAAAAATAAAACGTTCATATTCTGGGCTCATGCAGATTGTACAACACAACGTCTCGATAGGTTACTGTTCAGTGAAATTTCTGAATAATGTATTTCACACTGGTCGTATTTGCTTTTCGGACTGTCTGCCTTGAAAGATTACAAACTTTGTTTTATTCTTAATAATCAAGTTATTTTAAAAAGGAAAAAAATTCACATAATTTTTAAATACTTACGTAAGCATTACTTTGACGCGAACAACACCTCAATATATCTACTGGTTAGATAGATATCATGGGTAGAAGGAGAACAAATGTTGTGTTTTTGCCCTTTTGGTGTCGAATTTCGAAATATTTTTAATTTTCATATTTGGCATTTCTATAAGTATCCTATTGATATGAAAATCACGACGGTAGCCCGTTACGTCGAATCAAAATCAATCATTCATTTTTAAAAAAACGCATATGACCCCTGCACAGTTCTGACAGTTCGAATTTCGAAAAGTCTTAAAAACGTTGTTATATAATTTCTGTAGTCCTCATCTTGAAACAAAAACTAACTATATACCTCGACGGATTCGATAGATATTGAGGATTTATCTAAAACACCACCTAAAAAACTGAATTTCGAAGAACCCTTGTATCACATTTTAGACTACTTAACTGGTGTCTCTTGGACGTGAGAAACACTACAACAACCCCTTGGGTTCAAGATATATCGACGATTAATTAAAAACACATTTCATCACTTTTCACCCTTTTTCACCTCCTTAGGTGACGAATTTTGAACATTCCTAAAATAACTTTTCAGGTATTTGAGAAAGCATTAATCGTAAACAAAAATCTCGTTGCTATATGAAACTCAATGGGATCGATATGTCTATTGTGAAATGAAAACACATTTTACCCTTCTTCTTACCTCTTTGGGGCCGAATTCGGAAAATGGGTTTTAATGGTATTTCGGATATTTACAAAAGCATTAATCTAAAGCAGAGATCATTTCGATGTCTCTATTGGTTCGATATACATGGAGGAATAATCGAAAACACATTTCACGTATTTTTACCCCCTTAATTAATGAATTTCGAAACGTCTTTAAATCTTATGATGTACATTTGTATACGTAACCAATCAAAATAAAAATCGCGTCGATTGGCAACTGTGTTTCAGTGTTATAGGCGATTCATAAAAAACACATTTTGACCCTTTTTACTTTCCTGGGCGTTGAATTTCAAGAAATCGTAAAACTACTTTATTGTATTTACGTATGCAACATTTTGAAATGAATACCAACTCTCTATCCCGAAAGATTCGATAGATATCGATAGATATTTGGAAACGTATTTGACGTCTTTTCTTTCCTTTAAAGGTTGTATTTCAAAAAATCCTTAAATTGGCTAATGTGCATTTTTATGTGTATTATATTGAAGTGAAAATTACTATGATAGGTCGTCGGGTTTGAGCTCTATCGACATTTGTTAGAAAACACATTTCACCCTTTTTCACATCCTTAGAGGTCTAATTTCGAAAAATTCCTCCTTAGTGCTCGCCTACGATCTGAAGGAAACCCACACAAAAAATTTCATGATTCTAGGTCCAGTGGTTTGGGCTGCAGTTTGATATGTCAGTCAGTCATTCAGTCTTTTCTTTTATCTATAGAGATTTTGTTAGTTTCTCAAAGTAAAATAAAATTTTCTGTTTCAGTAAATAAGGTTTACTTCTATCTCAATTTTTGTTGTTTTTTTATGCACCCAAATTAACACACAAAAGACTTTTAAAAAAGTAACATATAAGAACCTTCTCTGTGACAAGGAGGTCAGAACAGAACTTTTTCACAAGAGGCATAATATTGAGAACTACGCGAACGAAGTCGTAGGTAAAAGTTAGTAGTGAATAAACAGGAAGAGATGCTGTCTATCTGATGTTTCAAATATCGTGGAAATGAGGTTTTCACTGTTTTCACCTTCACTATTGGAAAATTGAATTCTTAACGTTCATAAGGGGCTAAGTGCCAAAAGGTAAGTTTCGAGATAATGACGAAAACAGTATATTGCGACAAACAAATGAACAAGGAATGATCCAAATGCGTTCACATATTTTTTTACAATAGGAAAGTAGTAAATAGGAGCAATCGAACAGTAATTAATACAAAACATTTATGAACATCAATATATAATTTTTCAATGAACTAGAACGCGCTGACGTAACCCCAACCATCTAATTGTGCTGATGTATGGCGTGCGTGAATATCACTAGGAGATAGCACTTTAGGTATGTCTTCGACCTAATGTTTTGGCACCTTTATATGTGCCTAACTCATTTATGTAGAAAAAATGTATAACTTAGCCCCTTTTGACTGTTAAGTCCTCAATTATTAACACAATTAAAAAGCAGAACTCACCATCCCAATACCAAACTTTCTTAAATGCCATACGCATAATAAATACGTAAATGATACACGGTTGTTAAATCACATATGTAAGGCTGAAGTTTCACACAATATTTATCAGCCGCCGCTGACGACACTAGCATGTGTCAATGGTGCAATCGTGCCGTCGTGTATTTGAGGTGTCCAGACCTCTTTTAGTTGTGTGCTATGACTGTATTAATAACATAAAGGTGACATCAGTTCATTTGCCTAATAATAGTGCGTGGTATTTGTAGTGAGAAGAAATTTAACTTTTTTTCACTGGTATATATTTTGTGTTTAGGAAATAATTCATGTAAGCAACACCACCCACACAATATACCGCAGTGGCTGACCACGAATTCTTCCTGTCCCTGAACAGTAGAGTAGACTAGAACTGTTTGCGTTAACAGACCACAGTTACACTAAAGATCTTAAACACGTTTAATTAAACACGTTCGGCAGCCACGTTTGATCACGTTTAAATCTACACAGATTTGCAAAGTTACACGCCTTAACCGAACAGATTCAATTAAATTTTTAACCTCAAAATTTTGGAACCTGAAATGTAATTTGCTTAATTCTTAGCACATTTTCATTTTAATTTGTCATTCGTGACATTGCAATTATCATGCACAATCTAACAGCATTGCTACTGTGCGTGCAAAACAAGTATATTTTAAGCCTATAAGTTTATTTAATTTAACGTGTGTAAAATGTCGCATCAAAAAGCAGACGTTTACGATACTAAGCTCATTACTAGAAGTAGTAAATAGGAGAGCAGCAGAGAAGACATGTAGTTCGAAACTATCAATGAAACTAGTTATCTTAGAACGAGAAGAGACAGCAAACGGAACTTCGCCGAAGCTCTTGTAACCGATCAGTAAAGCTGAACATGTTTAATGACCGGTTTCACCAACCAAGTTTAAGCGATTTAATCTAGATTACTCGGTACTTAATCTCGATTAAACATGTTTTGGGTTTCACCAAGCAGTTAAACTCGATTTTCTCGTCTTAAGCGAGATTAAATTTTAACTGCTCGATTTTGGCCGGATAACATTACTAATCTCGCTTAAGTTCATAATAAAATGGCGGGAGTACTGTATAATTTGGTAATTGAAGACAATACTGACGATGAAGACTTTATTCCTGTGTATCTGCCTCGTCGGATTAGAGAAACAAATCATTATTTTGATGAGTATGATGATACAGACTTCCAAATACATTTCCGCTTGTCAAAACAATAGGTCCATTCACTTTTATTGATACATACACCGACATTACAGAAGTCACAGTGGTCTAGAGGTAAGATGCGTAGGTTCTACCAATGGTAAGAGTGGTTCGACGCTTACCACCTCCAAATTTTCTTTTGCTTTCAAAATAATTTCGTGTAAGCATCCTTTATTCGAAAGTTATTTGATAAATAAGTTCAGTGTTATTTATGAAGTACAGTGAGCATTTAAATTGATTTGTTTTCCGTATTTAAATTACAACTACAAGGTTATTTCTTGTAATTTTACAATCATATAATTTGTATTTTATTACAATGACAACCATTGTAGTTTTACAAGGAATTTCTTTGGCAACTGGGTTTCCAATGATTTTCTTTGTAAAAGTACAAAACATTTTTTTACAGTGTATGAGGTTCTGTTTAACGTCTGGTACTTTCAGGTAAGCAAAAAATATACAGACGAGAAAATAATTAAAAATTGCATGTAGATAAACATTTGCATTTACAGCAATAATATAATGTAAATTATATTTGCTGGATTATCTTCCCCTGGTCTTTCTTTATGGCTTTGCTCGAAAGTTACCCAGGTGCACGGTCGTAGAAGAACAGGTCTGGACACTCGCCTATCTACCACTGTATTTTTCTTGAACCCCTTGATGTTTGGCTGTAGTTCGTCAAGTTACCGAGAATGTTGTACTTTTTGGCGCTGTAATCCGGGCAGTCGGACTCAAACTCCAACCACATTTTTCCATTGTTAACATTATAACGAACGTAAAGATTTCTGGAGCCATGATTTAAAATTGTGAGCGAAGGAAGTGTATCATAAATTGATAAATAATACGTTTTGATAAGTTGTTCATCTTAGTGGGAGGGAAGCGGGCAGAGTTTGAGCTCGACCGCCCGGATTACAGTGCCAACAATGTATAGCACTATCGGAAACTTGGTAAACTGCAGCCAAACAACAACTAACCCTCACAACACATCGTGCAGCCAAGTTTAACTAATCTCTGGTAACTTAAAATCGCTGTGTAGTTGGTGGAACGCACCTCTAACTTAAACTCAGGTTTAGCTCTTCATCGAGATTTATTAATCTCGCTTTGTGGCGAAGTTAAACTTCGTTGGTGAAACTGGCCCTAAGTGAAGCATTTCTGTGTCTGCTGTGACCGTGGAATAAAACATATGCACGTTCGACATGGACGTCACTAAACTTGAATCAAATAGGTCTGTGCAAGAAGGTGTAAAGTTAGCAGACAGACAAGTATATACTGGGTGTATAGAAACAACCTCATAACAAGAACACCACGGCAATCCTGAGTTAAATTGAAGATGAAAATGTTAGTGCAAAATGTTGTATGATGACATTTTACATGCACATTGTGGCAACATAGAACTGTAGACAGTCCTCTCTTGCGCTCCACATATATCTTATGTATCTTACTACTACTGTTCTGACCTGCATATTATGTGTGCAGGTTAAAAGCCTGAGCAGTCCAAACATTATCGACGTTTTATTGACGTAACAACTATAAAATCATACTTGGACGTATAGTGCAAGAGGGGAATATCTCTGTGCAGTGTTGCCACATTGTGCAAGAAAAAACCACCAACCACTTTAGTATTCAATGTTGTAGGATCAATATTCCCAGTAACTGCATATTTTTCAGACGTTATTATATTCTTGAACACTTTTCTTGGGAAGTACCTTCTTCGACGATACCTTCTTCTATATGGCATCCTTGTTGCCCTGTGTCTGGTGCGTGGGCATCAACGTCGTGTTGGTGTTGAATGCTGGTGTATACCTCCTTGTGTGTGTGTGTCCTCCATATAGAAGCTCCTACCATATAGAAGAAGGTATCGTCGAATAAGATATTACTTCCCAAAAGAAGTACAACACTTTGCCACTTACATTTTCGTCTTGAATATATCTCAGGATTCGAGCGGTGTGCTTATGACGAGGTTGTTTCTGGACACCTTATGTTTGTTAGTAATAGCATATGGGTAGACAGAGGAAGTTTATTTTTCAACGCCTTACGTGCACAACTGCAATTCTTCTTCCTGGTCATTGGCTGTGTATATCTACGCAGAGTCGTATTTTATTCGACTTTACCAATCAGAACAAACTTAACTGCGACACCACACAACCGCGATTTACGGATAGAAGAACAAAACACTAAGGCTAAAACAACCAACCACTGGCCACGAAGAAGGAATGCAGTTTTACATGTAAGGCACTGAAAGAAAGTGGTACAGAAATATTTTCACGAGAGCCTCCTGTCCCTAGCACTAGAGAACCAGGGAGAGCTAAAAACTTGAAACGCGTGACGTTGTGTGTGTTCTGCAGGTCATTCGAAGCAATGGATCAAGCTTTCTAACAAAACTCTTTACACGTAGGTTTGTCTTCCTAATAGCATGTGACATGTTCACGTAGCGTAGGCTCCATCCAATCGGGCACGAGAACAGATCTAAGTCAGGGCCGCTACTAAAAAAACTGCTTGGTAAAAATTGTAAGCTCTTGATAGACTAAATTCTCTCCAAAAACGGAGAATGTAATGACGTAAGCTGAAACTGTCAATTTTTTTTAACGGCCAATAGTAGAGTTTTTACAACTGCCGTAGCCAATTATTTTGCCCGATAATAATACGGTAAAGAATTTATTTGACGTGATTTAAACGTCCATTTGCCAAAAAAAAAATTAAAATGATTTTTTTTGTGTATCTAGTCAAACAACATGAGTCAAAAATATTTCATACATGACTTTCCCTCTTGTGTAATTGATTGTTACTGCACATCGCTGAATTATAGAGAAGCCTATACGATACTGGACTGATATCCCATGTCGTTTAGTACATTCACATATTTGACTAGAAATATTTCTTCCATCAAGACCACAGTGCCATACCTCTGTGACGAGTCGAGCACAAGTGCTTCAGTTTATGGGACCGCGATGACCGAGTGGTCAGACCACTTGCCTCCCATCAAGGAATTCCAGGATCTGGAGCGGGCCTCAAATTTTCGTGCCGGACGATGCCGCTGGTCGGCAGGCTTTAATGGGAATCTCCCTTTTCCCCCGGCCGTATCATTCCGGCACTGCTCCGTACTCCCCTCATATCACACCTCACCAGCGTTAAAGACCTAGGTTTTAAGCGCTGACCAAAATCTCTCACTCGCGTCAGTTTACGGGTTACGGGCAGTGTTTGTGAGTTGTTACGAACACCTATAAGTCTATAACTAGGGCCCGGTAGTTTCCGCGAAAATATTTTTACATTACTTTTTTTTAGTGTCTTACGTGCGCACCTGCATCTTTGCTTTGTGGTCAGAGATTGGATGCCTTAACACCCAGCATCTGGAGATTAAAACCCGTAAATCATTGACGTGTTGTGTCACAGTTATACATGTACTGACTGGTACAGTCAAATTAATAATAACTCTGCACAAAAACACTCCGCCAATAATCATGAAGTTGAGCTGCAGGTGTACACGTAAGACACTGAAACAAAGCGAGGCAAAATTTTTCGCAAAAGGGCGCTACCTATGAAACCTTCTTTTCTTCACTTTCGGCCACGTTATGTATAGAATCGAGTACTATTCGTTCATGATTTAAGGACGCATACATTTAAAGAACATTATATTTTAGAGCAAATATGTAAAAGTGTGTGTAAATATATCATTGAGATGTCTGCAGTTGCCTTGGGGCCGCGAATTTATTCAACGAACGCGAAGCTATGGCAAATGAAAACCCCGCAGTAGTCAATGTTGTGTCGGCAACAGCAGTTGAATAACTCTTGCATTCTAATTATGTATCGTGCCTTCTTACTACTGCGTGCATTCGCAACCTTGTGTCTCATTCCGCACGAAACATTCCTGCGCCTCTAATTAAAAGGAAGCAGGAGCGCTGTGTTTTCTCTCTTCGTTCATGTCTGTTTACAGTGGAAGGGTCTTAAATTATGGCTCGCAGCTTCAGAACTGGAAACTAAGTTATGGCATAGAAATACTGCAAATCTGCTGGAGCTGCTTAAACGTAACAGTTTCTAAACTGTGAAAAAAACAACTCAAAAGACCGTCAACTGCAAATGTTAAATCTTGTGTTTAAGAATATAATTTACCATTTGAATAAATCTTGTAAATGTGTATGCATTGTAGATCGTATCTTATTCGTCCTGATATTCATACATTTATCTGACAGTCGGAAAAAATATCTAAAAAATTAAAATTACACTATGTCATCTACGAAATCTACTAGCACAAGGTAAAAACGATTTTTCTAAGATACGGGACACTGTTCAAAAATAATATCAGTAAACGTGACTCAAAAATATTTAAGGTTTTTTTAAATAAACCCACGAAAAGATGCAACATTCTATACTTTTTTGTGTATTTAAATATCGTCTTTTTAATACGAATAAGCCTAATTCAACTGAAACTATTTTTGTCAGTTCAGGTCAATACCAGAACTTAAATTATAATTACCTTATTATTATAAGTGATTGGTAATGGATACGGGCATATTTAGAATGAAAAGTTTACGTTTCTGACTATATTACTGTACTTACATAGTATGCGTCCACGTGCTATTTTCAGTCTTTCATCTCATACGTTGTCATAGACTATAATATGGTTTATACCTGTATGCTTTAAATGCAGTATGGATGTTAAAACAGTCCCTTACTTGTGATATTGAGATATTTTTGCATTCTTTAAAGTGTAATAAAACCTACTTATATGTCGTATCTCTCACTCATTTATGGTACGAAGCTCAATATATAATTTATAATGGAAGTTCTGCTAGTTTTGTTGACAGAAAAGCTGTTCTCAAGTTTAACATTCCTGTCCTTCCTTAACAAAGTGAATATGTAACAATGTATTGTATCACATTGCAGTCATCCATCAAGGAACACTGTATAATAAATCTTAAATTACAGGATTACGTATATGAAAATGTTACAATAACAATTTTGTTAGATCTTGTGCTGACATTATTTTAGGTCACAACATATTAAAACCTCAATCGAGTGTTCAGGTGTTTTTACTGGCAAGTAGTCTTCCCTCAACACCAGTATAACAAAAGTGGATGCAGCCCAAGCAGCAAATGACATATCACGGAAATTACTCACACAATGTACAGACAAATAAATCAATTTATAATGAAAGTTAACAAACAAGCGGATGACGTTATTTCTCCCGTAAATAATAGTGAAATTCCCGAACTGAGTAAAGTTCCCCAGAACACCGATTAGCATGCTTAGTGATATCCCCTCACATTCTTCAGATGCGTTTCTTCGAACAAATATTTGAGCACGTTGATCCTACACACTAATTCCTGCCAAACGAAGCCGTCTCACCTCTTCTTTTTGGTTTACTTTGTGTTAAATTTAATTTCAGCTCAGGGTACGTGGTATATTAAAGCTGGTAATTTTTGTATTTATTTATCTTAATCACTGCTCAATATGCAGAAAGATAGTCGATTTACAGAAAGTAAATACACACACATTATATGAATATACACGTATAAATAAATATATGAAGTGTGTTTGGTAATTATAGGTACACACTAAAGGGGTGTGTTGAGGACGACGAAACAAGCAAGTTATATTAGTAAACATAGGTCCGGAAAAGACGGTTTTCCTGTTACGATATATGGACACGTGCAAACATAGCAACGTTGCAACATTGTATTCTTGTGTGAAGATAAAGCTTTGGTGTATGCCAGCCTTGTTGATAGTGTCCACGAACCACAGGGACGTATTGTGGATGGTTGCCACTGCATTGGGAACACACCTAGAACTTTTGAACGTGTACGGACATCGATGCGAATACGTGCCTTTACATGAACAGATCCCATTTCGAACACTTGTAATGTCTTCGTCCACATGTGCAGTATTTTTGCAGCGTTCCTGTCGTGACGTGTAATGTGTCATATCACATCAGGAAAACCATTGGTTCCCGGACTTGTGTTTGTTAGCATTATTTGCTTGTTTCATCGTCCTCGATACACACTTTTCGTTTGTACCTATAATTAACAAACATTCTGTATATGATGTATATATATACACATGTATGTATATAGCATAATTTTCCTGTAAAAACATGAGAAATTTGCAATTGTGAGCTTCTCTGTTCGTACATGTTGTAACTATTATTGTAACAGAAGCGAAATTAGTTTTCTTTGCAAGCAAAATCGCTGAGAAACTTCTTGATTTATTTTTGATTATACAAAGAATCATTTTATGTAATTTATAAATTGTAAAATTTCTTTAAAATATATATTGCTTTGCTAGTTAAAAAATTTCAAATAGAAACTATTCTTTGTGTAACAGAAATGGTACACTTAAGTAGCGCAGTACGAATACTTTTTATGTTCACTACGTTTTTACTAACATGCTTAAATGAGGTTAGTTGTTATATTTTTACGAGTAGAGAACTGAAAAATTGCCTCTTGGGCATGCACTTACCCTTAGGCTAAATACTCAATTCTAAAAATGTTTAATTTCTAGAACATTACAATTTCTTATTTCTACAAATTGAGTATTTCCTCAAACAAATACGAAGAAATAAATATTATCTTTCAGCGCGTGCGAGCAGAGACTGCAATCTTGTTGGTTGAAAGTGTACAGCAAGTGTCTGTGTAACTCTCTTCAGGAGAATTGAAAATATATAGACAAAACAAATGCGCATGTTCGCTGATGTATAGTTTGGCCTCGAAGGACACCTGTGTACTCAAATATACTACAGATGCTGATTGGCTGCTCACTGACACAGTGATACTCCCTTCTTTATTATTGGCTCAGCAATCCAGGAGGTGTCTGATAAGTCAAGAGCTACTTGCAGAAGTGACACAAACATACGGTGGTTTACGACCCTGATATTATTTTATGAATATGACAATGTTTTAAAAGTCTAAATATAACTGTTATAGTAATTTAAAGCAATGCTAGTTTTATCCACTGATACAGACGGCAAACAATTCCCTTACTTCTCTCAAGACAGGAACGAAGTTAAACGTATACTAGTTTGAATGCCAACGTGCTTGATTCACACCGACCATATTTCGATTGGTTTTCCTGAACAAATTCTCGCCCTTACCGTGTTCGACCAACTTCCCTCAACCAACCGTTCGGCTTAATGTGCTATCCAATTAACACACACGACTCAACGTAACGTACATAACTGAACCACATCTGGTTACTAAGGGTACCGCCTACCTGAACGTTAAAGGCTTGAAAGTGACGGAGCTTTAAGGGCGATCTTGAAGCGGGTATCAAACACTGAATCGCCACAATCAGCCATGCACTGAACTAGCGTGTAAAATTCCCGCCGATACGTTTTTACAATGGAACTCCATGCGGTAACACAACAATTTTATTGGTCAGAATTCTATAGCAAAGTTCAGTGGATGTTTCTATCTGAGTTATGTATACACGTGGTTAGTAAATTATGAAGGAGGCAGCATTAAAAGTCCGTCTTGGGTTATTTTTAATGGTTTAGAAGCTGTGGATTTCATGAGCACAGTTTCTTAATGATATCCCGTTTTTGCCCGAAGTGTGTTTTCTTTTTGCTTATTGACATATGGGCAAACGTCAAATATTTTCGTTATGAAACGTATTTCCCTGCACATTAAAAGCATGAGGTAGACGTTACCATTATGGGACAAATATTAAGTAACGAAATATCTGGCTGTGTTTCAAACGAATCCAGCTGAAACTCTCATCCCTCAGGACAGTACGTGGCGACCTAAACAAACTGTAGTAGAACAGTGTACCTGACCCGCGAACACTCAGCGCTACAGACAATGACGAATGTGCTCTCTAGAGGAAGATCAGAAGAACAGCGGCTATATACACGTCAGCAAGAGGCGAAGGCAACTATGAAACACCTCCCTGCAGGCACATAAAACATGCCGTCCTCGCGAGTATTCCTTCACAATACAGCTGGAAGATTGCGTCTCTGCTTTGTAGCATGGCAGTTATTCAGGAGGTAACATTGGGCTAATACAATTATTTATTTAAAGAATTCGACTAGTTTAAGAATGTTGTGGTTTTACTCTTGTATATTTGCTTCTTTAGGGTGTGATATATTTAAGAGCCCTTACCACTTGTTCGTATACAAATATGTACAGACTGATCTTTAATATAGCCGACACCTTTTGAGAAGCGATTCCTGACGACAAAGTACGACAGTGACACACACACATATATATAATATATATATATATATATATAATATAAATATATATATATTAATAAATGAAAGCTGACTGATTGACTGACTGACTGACAGACATATCAAACTGCAGCTCAAACCACTGGATCTAGAATCGTGAAATTTTTTTGTGGGGGTTCCCTTCAGGTCGTAGGCGAGCACTAAGAAGGGATTTTTCGGAATTCGACCTCTAAGGGGGTGAAAAGGGGTGAAATGTGTTTCCGAAGAAACGTCGATAGAGCTCGAACCCAACGGCCAATCGTGGTGATTTTTACTTTAATAGGACACTAGTAAAAATGCATATTAGCCAATTTAAGGATTATTCGAAGTTCAACATTTAAGGGGCTGAAAAGACCTTAAATGCGTTTCCAATCAACTATCGATATCTATCGAACCCTTAAGGATAGAGAGTTGAAATTCACTTCAAAATATTGCTTACGTAAATACCCAAAAAGCTGTTTTAGGTTTTTTTGAAATTCGAACCCCAGACAGTAAAAAGGGGCAAAATGTGTTTTTAACGAATCGTCTTTATCTTTGAAACACAATTGGCTATCGTCGTGATTTTAACTTTAATTGGTTACTTTTACAAATGTATATGACAGGACTCAAAATCGTTTCGAAATTCTTTATTTAAAGGGGTGAAAACACGTGAAATGTGTTTTCGATTATTCTTCCATATCTATCGAATCAATCGAGATATCAAAGTACTCTTTGCTTTACATTGGTGCTTTTGTAAATATCCCAAGTACCATTTAAAATATATTTTCCGAATTCGGCCCTAAGCTGGTTAAAAATGGGGTAATATGAGTTTTCGACTCACATTCGATATATATCGATCCCATATTCTTTATATAGAGACGTGATTTTTGTTTAGGATTGATGCTTACTCAAATACCTAAAAAGTAATTTTAGGAATTTTCGAAATTCGTCACCTAAGGACGTGAAAAGCGGTGAAAAGTGGTGAAAAGCGTTTTCAATTAATCGTCTATATATCTTGAACCCAGCGGGCTAATGTTGTGTTTTTTACGTCCACGAGATACCAATAAAGTATTCTAAAACGTGATTCAAGGGTTTTTCGAATTTTACTCTCTTAAGTGGTGAAAAGACCTTGAACTTGTTTTAGATAAATCCTCGATATCTATCGAACCCGTCGAGATATACAATTA
>PNEQ01050463.1:0-19856 GCA_003012365.1 Medauroidea extradentata
CCTGACTTGGACTGCTCGCAACTGTGGCATCACGGAGAGTATAGTCCATGTATACACACGTAGTAAGATATATGGCTAATTCCTGACTTGGACTGCTCGCAACTGTGGCAGCACGGAGAGTATAGTCCATGTATACACACGTAGTAAGATATGTGGCCAATTCCTATGACTTGAACTGATCGCAACTGTGGCAGTACGGAGAGTATAGTCCATGTATACACACGTAGTAAGATATGTGGCTAATTCCTGACTTGGACTGATCGCAACTGTGGCAGCATGGCGATTTCAGTCTACTCATATCTCACACAGCGAGACTTACTTCCTGCATGCACTGTCGGCATTGTGTAACCGTTTACCAACAGCTCTTTACTGGACTTTCTCTTCTGGTATTGAGATCGTTACACCACGGCTACCAACGCCACACTTACCTCATCAGTCCTTACAATAAGTAATCCACTGGCAACACTGTTGTTTTCTATAATTAGTTACCTGCGAGTGTTTCCATAGAAACAACGAAAGGCAATTATAGTTACTAGACTACTAATGTAAACACTGGACCAACCATACTTTTCAAGTTTTTTTGGCACTGCTCTTTCATATTTTTATCGAATTGCATTTTTGATATCTTAATTATGATCGATGGATTTGTTTTAGGTATGTTTTATTACACAAATTTTTCAAAACATTCAGTGATCATATTCTGGAATTTTTCAGTCACTTATGCTATATTTATAAGAAGACAGTTGGTCGGTAACTATCTGTACGACTATAATTGGTATTCTGTATCTAAAAATGTCGCCGTGACAGTCTTCTTGTGACTCTTTATGTAAATTTCGGGTTTTAGGGTGTTGTTAGAAGACAAAGTTCATGAATATACCCTTAGTTGCATTCTACAATCATCCTCGTTGGAGAATTAATCGGACTGAAACATTACTCGATAGGAGACAGAAACACATTTCAATATTTTCCCTTAAATATTAAATACTTTTCACCAATTATGAATATGTGTATACTAAACTATAGGCTTCTGCCCCTCCAAACGACATATTCAGTTCAGCAAGCGTGCTACTATCTTTGGCCTTAAATACACTAACGCAATACTGTCCTGCTACTAACTGTCAAAACGGTACACTATCTTTCTACTCGAGGCTAGTTGATGTTCAATCTTTTGAAATCCGTATTCTATAGTGTAACAAATATTATTTGAATTTTTAAAACTAAATTTAAGTAATTAATAGTTGAAAACACGTTGTGAAAACTGAGGAAATATGATTTAGTAAGATGTACGAAGGTTTTCAGAGCACAGACTGCAGTGTTGCCAAGCGTACTGAGATTTCAGAAAAGAGAGGTGTTAGAGAATATGACATAAAGACCGTTACGAGAGACTATCTTAACCACTTTCGCTCTCGAAAGATAGTCACAAGTGTCGATCATTAACAGAGGTAAAGAAATATATTAGACCCTCTGGACAACTAACGGATTACTTTATTTTGTAGTATACCGATGTTGTGAACATCAAGTAAGGACGTATGAAACCCAGGATGTTGGTAGCAAAGTGACCAGGTGATCTCAGAGATTGTGTGCATTATTAAACTTGTAATTTATAACAAACATATAAACCTGGAGCAGTTGAAGGTTTTAAACTTTTATTCGTGGGTAAACTACTGATGAATTGCTCACTGCAATATATAGTACGGGCTTGACCTACCTTGTGTTAAGTTGTATTTTCAGCCAATAAAACAAAACATTGAAGCCCAGGTCAAGTAGCAGCTATGCAATTTTTTCCAAACTCCGCCAACCAAAAAGGAAGAACATAATCTGTTGGGGATGGTAAGTTACTTTAGCCCATTTGAACCATATAACACCAATTGCATGCCTTCACGTAGAGAGTTTTAGTTAGACACAGTGGGATTACTACGTAACTACAAGTGTGTTCAAAATTTTAAGATGGTAATTCATATACTCAGCAGTGTGTACTTTTGAGGAAGATAACTCACTCGCAATACAATTGTCAGCTTCTCAGCTGGATGTTTCAAATTAGTCAAACAATCGCGTATGAGTCATATTGTGTATATAACAGTCAAAGGAAATACAATCGATTTAAAAACAATTGGTGGCAATTGTCTTTGCAAAGCAAAATTTTTTCTATTAAATATAGGTTCATATATAGGACCATCTGTTCAAGTCCTTGCAGGTAAAATCCACTAGTGGCAGCTATCGAGAAACCTGCTGCTAAAGTTATGACACATTGTACAGTACGGTTAAATTTTTTTTATCCATAATGACGATGTTTAAATGTCTGCAATGGTAAACAGAGTGAATATGACGTTGAATTATGAAAGAAGCTGTTATCAAGTGCAAAAAGAGATATCAAGGTTTTTAAACATGGGCTGGCCGTGCAATAAATTAAGTTTACTTACATAGCTCCAACCATTTTGGCGTGATTAAGGTGATATATATAACGAATACTGGTTGTGATTTCACAATAAGAAAACGTATGTCAGGGGCATCATATGAAGTTCACTTTGCAATGGGAAATACCAGCTCTTAGCCTGTAAATAATTGGGGTATCTGATACCATACTGAACCAAGTTCTTTTTTCTTAAATGCTTGGAATAATAAGTTTAATATTCAGATTTGAACCATGACTTTCAGTATTGATGAACATCATATTCTTAGTATATTCTTAAATCGTGTTTATTTACTCATGTATACATCTAATTTGGGATAAAATGTAACAACTGCCCGGTTTAGAGAGAAAAATGGACTTGGTTCACTATGGCATCAGACCCTCCAATTATTTTGGCCTGGTTTGTGAAGTGACGTAGAGAAATATGTAACATAGTTTAAGATGTGTGTGCAGTATACTATGGTAATTTAATAAAAAATACTGTTAATCCGTCATACATTTTGTAAATTAACTTTCCAAAACCTTGGTGCAGAAAGTCTGGAATTTGTTGATAAAAATACCAGATTTTGTATGGTAATAAAATTGTTGTAAATTGTACAGCTGTCGGACAAGCAGCCCAGAAGTGTAATTGGGGCACTAAAAACATATTCTGCTCTCATAAAATAGAAAAGTCATGATAATTGACAATATGCTATGCCATTCATTTGAATATCAGTAATTTTCTGCAGCGCAGAAGTTTGATTTTCACTTTGCAAGTCCTCATTATTACCAGCTAAACGGCATCGGGAAAGGTGTGGCAATCACAAGAATTATCCTAAAAAAAGTGAAGAAGCAGGGAAAGTGCTTTAACTGGTTCTGATGAAATTGGTACCGAAATACCTACTAGATCTTGATGAGTAGTATAGTGAGTACGAGAACACTAGTGTGCAAGAGTTTGCCTAATATTTAAACAAACTAGATCAAAGCAACTTAAGGTACACAGTATTATGACACAAAAGACAGACACCAGTACTTCAGAAAGGTCAAACAGTAGTTGTGCAAAAATGTATAGGAATAGCTCCAATTCTAGAAAATTACGAAGCCGCTTGGTCATATATCGTAGCAAGTGACTCAAGGTAATATACAGCGTAAGAACACCAGATGCATCAGGTCGTCATTCTATAAGCCATACCATGAAGATAGAATAGTGAACTACAAGGTTTATGTGGATAGCTGCTGCAGAGACAGCTAAGAAGGTATCGGCGAATTCAACAAAGCCCATTACCTACCGAGCAGAGCAATCAGAATCTCTGTGGAGGTATGCAACCCTCCTGACTTTAAAGGACACGATAACAAGCATCATTCAAGCAACAGAGAAAGTAATCAGAGGGTTGTGTGCTGAGAATTAAAAAAAAGAGTTATACCAGTAGAGCATGTTGTACCATTACCAAATCTTTCTGATATCAACAAAGGAAAGTGGATTCAACTGTACACTACGAGCACTGAAGTGAGTTATGTTTCATATGTTAAGTTATTGATAATATTCTGTGTCATATATTTGTAGATCGTGCTGTTCATACATCCTGAATTATGTTTTGTAGAATTGGCGATTCCTTTCGAAAAATAAAGAAGAACATATACACGACTCTTTGTACCTAAGTTTAATATTTAGGGAATAATTAGTTTTTGAATATCGAGTTTTAAAACTGTCTGTTATTAAAATTTTTCAAACGTAATTATGTAGAACGAGAGTACTACAAACACTGATTTATGATATTGGAGCCTTCAAACCCTCATCAAATGCTAGTTGATACCTTCAACTGTTGCTAAAATAACAAGGGGTGGCTACCCTCTAATTGTATTCAACTCTTGTACCTACCGACGGGAATTCTGAACATTTGAAGATGTTTTATCGAATAATGTGAGCTTTGTAACAAATATGGTCCTCTAATTGCAACTGTCTAGGAGAAATAGCTGTTCAAAATGCATGTGAAGCTTGAGCTGCAGCGATGGTGTGTCAGGAGATAGGCAATACTGCGTACATGTGTTTTGATGTATTCACTGCACAGCTCGTGGTGGGCAATCAGTGTATATATTGTCCACTCTCCAATAAGTTCACGATACAGCCTCAACAGGTACAAATGCCGTATAGTGATTCTCTATCCAAGTTTGGGTAGAAAACATCGCCTACGAACTATGCATACAATAACGCATAAGGGAGAAATCCACCCTTACAAATCGACGTTTTAAAGTGTTTTAACTGGAATTAATAAAACCTACCGGGCATTAAAGAAATATTTTATAAATTACATTGTTAGGTTTTTATTTTAAGCAGTTGCACAGCTATTGCGGAACAAAAACATTCCCTTCATCGAGAACGAAAAATGAGTGGAATGTTCCTACCAATATGTGTGTAACACTTGGGTATTTTTATAGCTTTTCAAAGATGTAATACACATATATATTACGCGTCACCTTTCTTGGAACACTTTAATGTGGACTGTTTGAGAGGATTATAATGGTTGCCTGCCAGGTACGCAACCCGCGATGCAAGGCTGGTCAAACGAGACAGTTGCGTGCATAGTTCGCTTAGCATTGTTAGCGTGTATGCTAGGGTGGCATTGCACTGTTGATGCGCAACATGGAGAGAAAGTACACATACGGAGAAATTTCGGCTAGAGGTAACCCAATACGTGCTCAGCGTCTGTGTGCACAGACATTTCCAGACTCCGTCCAGGCCATTGGAAGTTTTCGTCTGTGGACAGACGGTTACGCGAGACTGGGATATTTGCAGCGAACAGGCAAGACGCCTGTGTGAGACGCAACGTCAGCACAGCCAGGTTTGAGGAGGAAGTATTGGAACGCATCGCCGATTCTCCTCAAGTAGCACACATGGAATCACTCGCATAATGCATGCAAGCCACCAAAGTGTGTGGAGAGTTCTGCATGAACAACAGCTACACTCGTTTCATTGCGGAAAGGTGCAAGCATTACAACTAGTTGATTTTCAGCCACGAGTAGATTTCGCTCGCTGGTATCTACGTCAATTCGCAGAGGAACCCGGCTTTCCTCGCAGCATTTTGTGGGCCGACGAGGCTTCTTTTACGCGTGATGACGTTCACAACAGTCGAAAATGTCACGTATGGAACGACATGAACTCACATGCAATGATTGAGCACCGCTATCAAGTGACATTTGCTGTTATCATCCGGGCCGGCATTTTCGGAGACTACCTCATTGGACCAAACTTATCACGGCGCGTTTAACTTGCCGCCTTTATCGACAGTTTTTAGAGGGTATACTGCTAGAACTGGAAAGAGATCTGGTTGGAGTACGTGGATTTACAATCACACCAGGTTATGTGGTACAAGCATCATGGAGCCCCGGCACACTTCAGTTTGGAAGCTTTTAATCACCTTACTACCACATTAGCTGAGCGAGAGATAGGCAGAGGCAAGCCTGTGTAGTGGCCACCACGCTCCCCAGACCTGACGCCACCTGATTTCTTACCACATGGTCATCTCTAGACATTGGTATACGAGACAGTAACTGACATACATTCGCACACGTATTATTGATGCTTGTACTACATTTCGCAACACTTCACATATGACTGATATAGCGTCAAACACTCGATTGTGCGTCGTTGTCAGTTGCGTAGCGAAGTAGGTGGGCGCAACTTTTAACAGTTACTGTAAAATTAAAGTGGATGTTTGATGGGTAACTTCTCGTGCAGTTACGATATGCGGTTTTCATTTTTGGATAAATACCGGAAGATATGTACAAACATACTACTGTCATATCGCGTAACCCGCATTCACACACAGCAAATAAACGGTGAAAATATAAATACCCAAGTGTTACATATTGGTAGGAACATACTACAAATTTTTATTTCTCGATGAAAGGAATGTTTGTACTCTACGATTGTTACGTAACTGCTTAAAATAAAAAGAAGTAACAATATAATATACATAATCTTTCTTTAATTAATACCCAGTAGGTTTAATTAAGTTCAGTTGAAACTTTTTAAAACGCGATTTGTAAGGGTTACTGTATGACATTGTTCGTATGTGATGTTTTCTACACCATTTTGGATAGAGAATCACTGCACGGCATTTGTACGTGTAGACAATAACGTCAACTTATTGAAGTGTGGATAATGTTGTTAACAGCGATTGTCCACCACGAGCTGTGCAGTGAGCACATCTAAACACATGTACGCAGTATTGCCTATCTCCTGGCACACCATCGCTGCAGCTGAAGCTTCGCATACATTATTGACAGCTATTGTCTCCTAGACAGTTGCAATAAACGCACCATTTTTGTTACGAAGCTCACGTCACTCCATAAAACATCTTCAAATGTTCAGAATTCCCGTCGGTAGGTACAAGAGTTGAATCCAATTAGAGGGTTGCCACCCCTTGTTATTTTAGCAACGGTTGAAGGTATCAACTACATATGATGAGAGTTTGAAGGCTCCAATATCATAAATCAATGTTTATAGTACCCTCGTTCTACAAAATTACGTTTGGAATATTTTAAAAACACACGGTTTTAAGACTCTGTACTCAAAAATTCATTATTCCCTAAATATTAAACATAAGTACTAAGAGTCCTGTATATATTCTACTTTATTTTTCAAAAGGAATCACCTCGCTGCATCTGTACCTGTATAAAGTAGCGCATCAAGTTTCTCAGAGAAAAATAAGATGCGAATATCTAGTAAAAACATGTTTGTGATGAGACGTTGGCAGCAGTGTGCGTGAAGAGACTATCTGATCTAGGAGACCGTGTGGAATATAATTGTAGCAAAGTATAATAAACATGTATACCAACCGAGGCGAGCCACAACTGTACTACATCATAAATATTATTAAAATTGCGTTCATAAATATTACAGTCTTTTGAGGTAACTTCGTATCATTTTGAGGTAACATTGTACTAGGAATTTAGTTTTATTTAAGATCATTGTGATTATCAATGACTATGAAAAGTTTAAGATTAACAAATTCATTCATCTAGAACACAGCTGTATTTTTAAATTCTGAAATACTTCTTTTGTATTTAAACTACGCTGGTGGTACAAAGTTGCCCTAACCGGTACAAAGCTACCCCAAATGACTTTATATTGATCGATATAAGCTTGATGCAGAACTCAACTCAAATTCATTACTGTGCTGTTTTTGCCACTGAATTCAATTTTAAATGCAAATAAATCCCAATATATGTCACTATTTTTAAGCCTTTAATTCAAGAAGTATTGGTTGAGCCAACACATATTTGTTACCTGGACGTGTTAAGATTCGTTAGACACGCAGAGTATTATGAAAACCGTTTTCCGGTTAGTCTAAATCTGTTTTGACCAAGATTAAAGAAGTTCGGAATGCATTATTATTATTTTTTTTTTTAAATTTTAATGCACTATGCGGTGTATAAAAAGCCAAATAATATTTTTAAGCGAAGATTGATGTAGTGTTTTATATGTATATTTATATTATGTTTATAAAACAAACGTTGTTAAAGTACTATAATAAATCTTAGATTCGTGGCTCATATAAGTAAACCGAAAACAATAGAAATTTTTTAAAATATACTAATCTGTTTGGAAATTAATAACTCGTAAAATCACATGTTTAAATATCTCCGAATAACCAAGAAATGAAAGAGGTAAAAATTAAACAAGAAATTCAAATCAATTATACAAGAAAATGTTTGGGAAGCTGCTGTAATACCAAGTAATATCTGCGCTTTGTAACGGTTGAGGAAACACATTGATGTATGAGAGCAGCAAAAAATCAGCCCGAGACGCGAAATAATAATATAGGATTTCATCGTGCATGGGAGTAATTTCTAGTTACTTGAAGACTGTTATATCTGGCCGTGAGCGCCTCTCATAATTTGTATTTATATTGTGCTGGTTTTATAGCGTCAATAATAGTCGAAGCCTGCATGTTCACACAGGTGGGATGTATGTTAATTACTTAGTGTAATTTAATTGCAAGTTTCACGGAACATTTGACGTCTTCGTGACGTGAAATACATTAATATACTGCCTGAACTTTGAAATTATATACCGCTGTTGCAGCGTACAGTTAAGAGATGCCGTGGTATTGTCTGCTACTTAAATGTGTTGCTAATGAGCAAACTGTTGCACTGATTTATATATGGAAGAATACTATCATTACTAAATATAGATGTGAGTACAGAATATACAAAAGAATATCAGGATATCAACTTTTATCACTCGGATGGCTGATTTAACTTATAGTATATGTAGAGCATTATTTTGAATACCTGTAAAATACTTTCCAACGAGAAAATCATTTAAGATACCAATGCAAGTTGTCATTCATATTAATCTCCTATCAAAGTCAGGGGCGTCATTTTGGGCTACAGGGGGGGGGGGGGCAAATGCCCCCCCTGGATTTAGAATTTTATGTATATAAATATATTTTTGTACTTTTAAATGTAAATATTGCTAACTTAAGCACATAAAACTGAAGTTTTATTATTAAAGTATCTAATTTATACATGATTAATTAATAAAAAAGATGCAACAAGGTCACTGTCGCCAGAAAACAAAAACTTGTCCCCCCCCCCCCCTAGAAAAACCTGAAATGACGCCCCTGATCAAAGTACGTTCATATTTATACATGTATATACACACACACACACATACATACATACAGTACAATACATATGTATACACCATTTCTATAGCTGTGAAAGTATTCTGTGTCCACAAGTAGAAGATTGCAAAAATCAGCAAATAAGCAGTTAAAAGGAAAGTGTACAAAATGTGGCATGTAGAATGACATATGAGACTACGGATAGCCACAGAGCTGGCACGAATCTCTCCGTGAAGATATGTGGTAGCTCAAACACAAACCGCGTATTGAATGTAGACTGTTTGCATCTCGCCGTGGCAAGATGACATACTTCGGTACTATGGCAAGAAACAAACAGTCGTTTCATTGATATTTATGAGTAAAAAAAAGCGGCCGGTCACTTAGAGATTTTATAATCACATGCTACATGAAGCGGTACGAACCACACTTGCTCAGCCCTACGCAGAAAGCTATGCAGGATTAGTTATCGTAAGGAAGCTGCTCTCTTTTTATAGGTAAACATGTTGTTACACGTTATCAAAAGACGCTTAGTTAACACAAAATGCTGCGCAATTCAAGCGCCGAACTGAGGTGGATTTCTCGAGTCGTGTTGCGTCAATAGTAGGATATGATAGGCTAAGAGCGCACCTCTCAGCAAAATCCATATAAACTCGATATGTGATTACATAGTACTGTATGTCCACTGTGGGTTCAAAGTGTCTGCTATTTGGCATGGCATTGTTGGCTAAGAGTGTACCTCCCAGCAATCTTCATATGTACTCGACACGTAATTGCTTAGTATGGTGTGTCCACTAAGTGTGTTGGCGGTGTGTCAGGTGGACGTAGAGCTTAGCGGATATGCAGTAGGCAATATTGGCGTGCATTCTTGAGCGAGTAAACGAGCCCCACTTCTGTTAGAAAGGCAAGCCACGGCTCAAGGCTTGCTCGGGATACTTTCTACGTCCAGTGCCGAGCTAATAACGGCCAGTGATATTTCAGAATAAGAACAGGTTGTTAGCGAGTGACGCAATGTTTTACGAACCCATAGTTCATTGTAAGCTACCCGACCTCTTGTACACTGGCCTTTTATAAGTGTAGGTATGCCGTACACATTCATTGCTGCGCTGTAGCTGTGTTCACGCGTACATCGTCTTCCTTCCATCTACAGTTTACTTCATCTGTAGTCGTTCATTCTACCGTGGCTTATCCAGGCTTTAAGCATTTTCAATTACGTTTTCAGACACACTAAAAATTAAAAATTGCAACTTATTTCTTTGAACTGCTTTTACAACCTTCCTGAAAGTACAACGCAATTGCTTGTAAAGTATTAGTTTGTAAATATACCAGGATCTTACATGTGAGGAAACATAGTACAACTTTGTAGCCAACTAAGTTTACGGTTTGTCAAGAAATATTTAATTTTATTTACAAACCACAGCCTCTGGAACGGATTTTGCTGAAACTAAGTGGCTATTAATATAAATTACGTTTTAATTAATTAATAAACTCAAGTCATTGAACCTATAATAAATATGTGTGTGTTTGTGTGACGTATGCGTTCCTAAACCATTAATCCGATTGCAATGAACTTTGGTGAGCCATACGTGCGCTTGCATAGTTAACTGACAAAAATAAATACATTTTAGTGATTTTGGGTGAGGGGTGAGGATGGTGAGGTTAGAAAGGCGTACCCAAAAATTTTGTGAACAAATTTCCGTATCCAAAATAGTTCTAAAGCTGTCAATACTGATTTAATTTTGAGCCATTGAGAACTTCAGAAAAATAGCATTCGAAAGAATTTGGAAAACGGAATTCTTTATATGTAAGCGCAATAAATTGAAAACCACGAGATCGAAATCGCGGGTAATAGCTAGTTGAATATAATAAATTTCAAACAATAAGTAATTCAAGTTGATTTAGGTGTAAGGAGTAGGGCCGATAAGTGCAGTGACGAATATTACAATTCTTTCTGCACCTATACTCGGTGTTAACTCAGTATAACTAACATCACGTATCGGTTACTTGATACATAAGTTGATTTTTATAAACACAATAAACATTTAAGTTTAATTTTCTTTAATTGAAGTAATAAATACCAGGTTAAAACTTGTAAGGTCATTAACGTATGCTCTGTATTTAAAAATAACCTTTCTAGTTTTACAATACATTTCTTTTGCAAATTGATTTCTCCATATAAAAGTAATACATAATTTAGCATGCACGTATTTATATGAAACGATACATTGCTAAATTTACTCATGGAACGATATATGAAGACTGAAGGAAGATAATGTAAACGTTAATACGATTGCAAGCTTTCCCTTTTGTCTGTTCCGATGTTGAGAAGATGGCTACAGCGAGTTTCTGCGGAAAGTAGTCTATTGAAAACATCAAGTCATATGTGTTCAATCTCGGTAGTAAAATTGATTGTTGTTTGACTGTTGAGGTTCACTATGCACGCATAGTTCGTGAAATACAGTATATCTGTATGAAATACATATTTCTGTAACTATATAAGAAATTTATAAAAACTGTTTGAATATCACTTCTAGATATCTTGTATGATATTAAACAAACTCAAAATTTAATAATAATGTTATAATTTAGGCTATACATAGTACAAAGTATGTCCGATGAATAAAAGTACGGTTTATCTAATCGTTTGACATTTTCGTTAAAATATGTATAATTTCTACATTCTGAACATAGATATCTTAAAAAGAAGCGTATGCGATAATTGGGTTGTCAACTTTCTGTGTGCAAGTTATATAAATACGACAGAGCCCTGCACGCTATTGTAACATGCTGAGCCATTATTTTTTTTCGACAGTTCAATTTAAAAGAAAACTTGAAATATAACTCTTTAATGTTTTACCGTTCAGCTACAAAATAATCAATATTTACAATGCAAAACTCAAATTTTGGAGTATAATGCAATATTTCAAAATATATGCAACCTTTAAAAAAACTTAATAGAATAGTGGCACACAAGAATATTCGATCACTTTATTTATATACTTACTGCCCCGTTGCGGGTTCGCCCACGTGTACAATAGAAAAGAGTAACTGACTTTTAACTACGTATTAATTGATGGTGTTACTATATTCTCTGTATATCTTTCAAATATGAAATTTGAAGCTAGGTGTTAATTTAATACAACAAATACAAACAGCTTTATCCAATCCACTTTGCTGAGCATACTTCAATTGCAGAACCTCTTTGTTTTTAATTCATCTTTATTTGTCAATGATAATCAATAACCGTCTTTTGTAGAGCAAAAAAGTATCGATTGCAACTTTTGAGTTATTTCTCCTTTGTCAATATTCACTTTTCTGGAGTTCTGTAACACTAACATTTCACTACTTTTCACACCTGTAACTGTCGAATTTCGAAAAAAAATCTGAGTTCTGTTTTTAGATATTTACGTAAACTTTATTTTAAAGCAAAAACCACCTTGATATCTGAAATGGTTCAGGAGATACGGATGATTAATTGAAAACACGTTTCATTTTTACCGTCTTTCAAGGAAGAAATTTGAAAAATCCTAAAATTACTTTTTAGACATTTGCATAAGCACAATTCCGATGCAAAGATTACCTCGATGTCTTAAGTAGCTTAAGAGAAATAGAGGATTTATCGAAACACATTTAACGACTTTTCACCCCCTTAATTTCCCAATTTCGAAAAATCGAAAAATTTTGAAATATGCATTTGCTTAGGCGATGTTTTGAAGTGAAAATATTAACAATATATCATCAGGTTAAAGAGTTATCAAGAATTTCGAGAAGACACGTTTTGCGTCGTTCCACCCCTTTTATTTTCGATTTTCAAAAAATCATTCCTTAGTGGGAGCCTACGCCGTGAGGGGAAGCTATGATGAAAATTTCACGTTTCTAGGTCTAGCGGTTTGGGCTGTGCGTTGATGTATGAACGAAGGAGTGTGGCATTTCATCTCTCTATATATAATGAAGTAGTAACATTATAGTGACCACTCAAATATGTTCTTATTAAGTTAAGTGTAACTTATTATGCGTGAAACTTTAAATTTCGTAAATATCCTTTTAAAAAATATACACACGTTTTTAGAATATATTTTTATTTATTTGCGCCATCACTCGTCATGTGTACTGGTGAAAATATCTAAGGAGATTGACTGAGATAATTAAATAATAACAGGTTTAAATATATCATTGTAATCCTCGTGGTTTGTCGTATAAGCTACAGGACGTTACATTCATTCTGGAAGACCTAGCTTGGATCCTCGGCTGGGATGGTCCTTAGCAAAGGCCATGGGCAATTCATCTCCCAGCTCCTGTCATTTGTACCAAGTTGTGTGTCACTGTATGTTATGACCTCGCTGTCGACGAGATGTAAGATCCACTTACCTTTCCTAACATGACTTTACAACCATAACGATTTCGTAATTAAATTATAGTTTATTAATTCGTACATTGTTAGGTGTTACAAACTTCCAAGTTAAATTTACCATTTTATTACTGTCTACGTTTTTTTTCTTTTAATTCGATTGAATATATGCATGCACTTTGTTTCTTGCATCAAAAATTACCTGGCTTTTCCAACGCTCTGTAACACTTGAAAACCACGTTTCGTTTCTGAGATTTTCTGTTTGCATGGATCTACTGGATGAATGAAAGAAATGAAAAACTCGCAGTCTGTATTACACTTGCTCCTACAATGTAGCACGAGGCTTGCAGCTTTACAGTTAGCGCGGCACAGTGGGTCGACTACTTGCAAGTATCTCACATCGCCAAGAACAAAACATTTGGTAGGTATTTTTAGTTCTTAGTCTAAACGTTTTTTTTTTTTGCTACACGGTTCTACGCTTTTTGAAAAACGGCCTGTGAGCGAACCCATTTTCTTAAAAAACCCAGCACATTTTCTTGCGTACAATAAACTTCTGTAAGTACTCAAATATTAACATTAGTGATTTTTATTATTTAGTTTCCCGAAAGCTATTTTCGGCGAATGTCACAGTATTGAACTGTAGTGACATTACACAGATGAATATGGAATTGTTCCTCAAGAAGCATCGGTGAACTTGCAATCTTAGAAACAAAGATAAACGTTTCAACTGCTCACTTTAACGAGGTTCCTGTCACCATAACGATGATGTTCGTAGATGCAAGTAAAACTTACTGACAACGAACCAGCTCTCCTGTACTGAAGCATCCTCAGCTCGGCCGGGACTCGAAGCCCGGAGATTCTGTCCTCCAGTAAGGTAACCTGGTCACTGTAAAGTGGAAATAGCTAGGAAGAGAACTGTAATGTTCAATAAAAGACTCGCAACATCTCCACTATACTGCAATGAGTAAGGAAATGCTTAAAATCGAGCAGAGAGTTTGTGATGTGTGTAAAGCACAGTATATATATATATATATATATATATATATATATATATATATATATATATATATATATATAGTATATGTACTAAAGAAACACTGAACACATGTGGTAATCTCGTGGCGACAACTTTACCCAAACAGACAGGAGGAAGCTAGGAGGAACTGAGTCCAGAGCGTGTTGTGTGTACTGTTAGAGCTGCACGTCTGGACTAGTGGACTCCTTGTGCTACGTCACTATGTCGTCAACAGTATAAACATAAGTTGTGCCAGCACACACATAGCTGGAGGCATATATCTGCTAGGTGTGAATACATTCACTCACTACACTGTTGCTCGCAACACAACCCTGGGCTTGCAGACAACTGTATAGAGCGAGCGACTGGCTGAGGGCCCGGCTGTAGTTATGTAACGTTGCCCGAGTCTGGTGGGTCGAGTCCCCCCTCTTCCCCTCGTTATTTCGCAAAGAGCTCGGGGCCAGTGTTGGCACACACGTACACTCGTTGACGATGTAACTGGAACACTATGCCAGCGACCACAGTGGAGCACTCTACTATCCCAGGCATGTGTACAGTATGTTTACTGCAATTCACGAGTAGATCAGCACAACACTGATAAACTGCGACTAGCACACACACACTGTCTCTTTTCACTAAATTAGCCAGTCTTTACAACATAACAAATTTCACTTATTTTAGCGGTATTCTTAATGCCGCTTATTTTAGTGGCAAGTGTTTAATGATACTTCTGAAACAAATCGATACATAAACACGATATTTCCTAACGTACGATACAATCAGTGGGAGGTGATTCCTTATCAAACTATTGCACTAAATGCAACTTTTGCTTAGCACAAATTTTAACGGAAAAATTCGCCCTTGTAAACCGAACACGAACATTGCAATTTAGTAAAATTTCAGAATCGACATGGAGTTAAATTACAATTCTGTGCACAATAATGAGTATTATTGAGATATATTTTAAAAAATCACGCTTTTTAATGCTCTCTCATTCATGAAAAATTACAGTGGTGGTCACCTTCTTATTAGCTAGAACTTGTGTGGTGTTTGGTTAATTGAACATTCCATGTTGTCTTTCTGAACAGTACATACTGAGCAACATTAATGGTCCTAAACAAGTCGCTAGAAACCACCGTTTACTATAAAATTCACTCTAAAGTTTATGCTAACAATATACTGCCTAGCAGGTAGGCAAAAACTGCTACACCCCTAATGGAGTCTCATACAGAACGCTTTTAAAAATATTTTCAACTTTAAAAAACTCATCCTGTTGTACAGTTTGTAACGTGCAGGTATTGGTGTAGGAAGGTATTAAGTAAAATATATACTTATTTAGGGTAATCTGCAAAATTCGAATTGTCTGGTCATGTGACCATTCATTCGATTCTGTATCGTGTCACGATACCGAATCTGCAATGCAAAATATGCTACGAGGATTTTTATTGAGTTGAGATTAAATAAGATAAATATGTGGGAATCTGGACCAGTCCCTCGGGCCAGCATAGCAGGTGGTGTCGCAGGAGCGTTGGCGCCGTCCTGCCCATTACTCTTCCCACACCCCTCCGCTGGACCATTCTGGCCAGTAGGGGGAGGGGGATGCAGCAGCCTATAGCAACGAGGATTAGAGGCAATGTAAAATAATATGAATTAGACTTTTGGCTAGGGTAATATGTTAATTTAAATAAGTAATATAAGTTAAGTAAACGAATGATAACTGTCCAGGTTTTGAAACAAAATATACAAATTTAATAAAATAAATGCGACGATGGTGTACTACAGGGTTGGCTTCGGTAGGCGGGGCTGTTTCAGAATGCTCTCTTCCCATTGGCCGGATTACCAATACCGGGACCGGTGACGGGTTTTCGGACAGTGTGGGGAGGGAGGGGAGATCCACTCGGACTGCGGGCGAAGAAGGTCGCGCGTCGGGGGAGTGTTCGGGGGTTCGGGCGTCGAAGGTCAGGGCGGAAGACCGCTGACAAGACGACCCGATCAACTGAGTAACAACGACGAGGCGAGTGAAGTTGTTCGGCGGCGCGACGTTAAATGCAGTGGATAAGCGGGATTTCAAGTAGGGTGACTAGGTCGGGGCAGCAGACCGCCGACACGACCACTTAATCCGCGTCGACGGCAGATGGCGGGTGCTACTAACGCAACTTCAACTTAGTATATCGGCCGCGCTAGATTGACGGGTCTGTACAATTATTAGCAATGCCCGCGGTAGTAAGCAACTCAGTGCACCATCGGCTTATATAAAGTGATAAGACCTGGTTTTTATTCACCTAAAATCACAATAATCATGAAAAGGGTAGATAATAGCCAGATAAAATATTACCAACAAGCAGAAAAAGGAAAGTAACAACCACACAAAAAAGCACGTCGTAAGTTCTTTAGAACCACGTCTCACATTTCAACCAACTAAACCTCAACAAACTTACTTTCAAGAACTGAATACATGCGCAAACCTACAGCACACCATCTTTAGCGTATTTCAGGTGTGCCTTTCTGTACAAAGCTAACGATGCTACAATATCTTAGTACATGTTGTAATGCTCACCTTATATGCACTGTATTACAGCGTCTGAACACTTGTATTACTTATTTCTGTTCATTCTAGCAACTTGCAACAAGAGGAGCTGTTATGTTACTTAAAGTATACTGCTCAGAAAGGCAACCAAAAGAGTTTAAAAAAACCAATGGTAAAAAAGTTCTAGTCAATCAGAGAGTCATCACACTTGTTATCTTCATGAAGCGAAGAGTTTTAAACAACGGTACTTGACGGGTTGAACATCTCAATAACATTGATCATTGTGAACAGAAACGTAATTTAACTCTACGTCGTTGCAGATATTTTGCAAAAATACAATTTTTTTATTCTATTTACAAGAAAGGTAAAAATTACATTTTGCAACTATACCTCATTTTTTTTTATCAGGAATCGCCTCCCAATGTTAGTAAAATAGCGAGGTGAATGTTTGTAAATAGTGAGGTACAGTTATACATTACAAGTGTTTGGTAAGCGCAAATCTTAAGGGAGACATTTTCCATTGAAAATTTACAATGAAAACCAACATTTGTAGAAGCATTCAAAAGGAGAACTAAATAGTGACATGCAGGGTAGGTTTTAATAACAACAAGATCTGAATGACTGAAAAATAAATTAGTTTCGAATATCTTTCACCTATAATAGTGTTTCTGGAACCTCCTGTGCATTGCGCGTTGCCTACTTGTGAGAATCCACATTGTCTAAGTTCATTTTGTTCTGTTGGACATTCTGTTACTAACTGTGACATTCAGTAGTGAAAACTGCATTGGTAAATAACTTCTATGCCAATGAATGCTTGGCCATTCGCATTGTCTACAGAAGTTATTCGAAGTCACTTTTTTTACAGACAGCAGATATTGTTATTACTAAACATCAGCCCGAAATTCATTTTTAACTCCTCCGCACTTTTCCGTTATTTTAACAAATGTATTTCAATATTGATTTTTAAACGACAATTATTCCTTTAAAGAGATACGCCAGCAAAAAAAAAAAAAAAAAAAAAATAAATAAATAAATAAAATAAAAAATAAAAATCCTACTTCAAAACTTTAACTCATTTTTACAAAGAATCGGCCGGCCTCCGTAGTGTAGTCGGTTAGGTGCGGGCCTACGGTGCGAGAGGTCCTGAGTTCAAACCCCGGCTAGGTATAGATGTATTGTCCCTTCAACTCATTTTACCTTCATCGGCTCTTAACCTCATAGTTTAAGGACCGTGAAACCCTCTCACATCACCATTACAAGGAATAATCTCGCAAATATTGTAAGTGTGTAACATATTTACATACCCTACAGTAATAATAAAGAAGTCCTGCCTGCGCCCCTGCATACAAGCGCCCCCTTCTCTCTCCTTGTCATGTATGTTGCATACCTCTCAGTGTCGCATACTTCTCGGGAATATAGTTGTACATTGCTAGTGTTCCCCGGAAGAATGTCACCATACACACCCACTTTATAAAAGAATTGCGCTTCGCTGCTGCAGAAAAATGTTAACGGTCTCAGAAAAGTGATGTTTTATGTGATAATGTTAATCAGTGTGACGTAACTAGTCCATAAAGTAGTCTTGTTGCAACTCTCTAGGTCTCGCCGTTTACGTGTAAAATGCATACAATTATTTCAGTTGTGACAATAGCATGATGGCTAGGCAACACTTGCTGCACCCGGGCGTCTACACTATCGTGACTGTAACATGGTGTCACATGTCAGGTGATTTTTGGCACAAACAAAGTTGCAGTAAAATATTGTACGTAATTACGAAATATGCTACACAGAATTTAAGTCGTGTTTGGTGCAGGAAGTAATGTTTCAGTACAACTGCCAAAGTCTGGCAGCTGTGCAGGTAAACCACATGTTAGCAGACAGTGGACGTGTGTGAATGAGTTACCATATATTTTATGTGATACAATAAGAACACTGATAATAAATTACTGTTCAATCAGCATCTTCTTGTATTGTATGTTCTCAAAGCTTGCATGTGTGATAGGAGTATGGGCTCAGTTAGCTGTTATATACACACCAACCAAACATATTTTGCATCCATTACAGTCGGTTATTCGAATTTCATTACAGCAAGTGTTCAAAATGTGCACATTCAGACTCGTAGCAGTAAGCGTAGCGGCGAAGTAAACACTGGTGTATCTTTTCAGAAACACCAGACGTATCTCGCACCTTATCACAAGAAGCCATCATCCTCGCTAACAAGTCTTCTTTACATTCCATGCGTGTTTCGTATGCAAACTCCTTCACAAATCCCCAGAGCCTAAAGTCAAATGGGGCTAGATCAGGTGAGCGTGTTGGCCATGAAGCAGGTCGGCTCCTTCCTATCCAGCTATAGGGATATGCTTCGTTGACATGGTCGCGCAGCGATCTCGTTAAATGCAGTGGAGCGCCATCGTGTTGTAGCCACATTCTTTGTATGACAGCGAGCAGAACATCATCTATAAGTCTGGCAACGTGGACCACAGAAAGTACCGATACTGAAAGCCTGTAAATGGGGTCGGTAACATTTACGACCCAATAACATTGTTGCTAAGTATTTCCGCCCACATGTTGATTGAATATCGGTGCTGATAGCCTCGTACTGTACACTTTTAAAAAATTATAAAATTTACTAACATTTTCTTTGTACTTTTACAAATCCTTGAAAAAGTACAAATATTTTCTTTGTGAAATCATTAGTTTATAAAGTTATAAAGGTAAACTTTGTATTACTACAAAGGAATTCTTTGTACCTATACAGGGTGGCCAAGAATAAGTGTTACAAATTGATAGGGATGGTAGATGTGCATGTTTGGAACATATTTGATTAAGGAACCCATGTCCGGAAATGCATCCTTATACCTGCAATGGTGCACCAAAGTAACAGGGGTAGGCAGGCAACCTGGTGACAACAAGCCAGTGAAAACATCTGTTGTGTTGTGTTATGTACTACC
>PNEQ01050464.1:0-19856 GCA_003012365.1 Medauroidea extradentata
TTATGACATTTAAAAAAAAACTATATATTTTTTTACAAGAAAAATAAATGTAAATCCTTGTGCTAAAGTACTACCCTATTCATGTAGATAATGGTGACCAAATTTCATCTTGATCCATCAAGAAGTTTCTGAGAAAAAGGAACATGAATTTATGAAAATTTACATTGTGGAGATAGGCAATTGAAACTCCCCTTAAAGAGTTTTCAAATGTGCTATGTGGTAACAGGGCATATCGTACAGTAACCCATTTCTCCGGCGGCTAATAACGTCCAATCACAGACGCCTGGGACAGGAATGGTGTGAGTAACTTTGAGTCAGAAAGACTAATGACGAGATAATTACCGTCCCATGTCAACGCTCCTCCATTGCGTGACCGAACGTCAAGTGTGCCTTAGCTTTTGAAAGACGCGGTCTGTTTGCATAGTTGAGAAGTCTGTCAAATAATAGGTGTGACTGCCCGCCTTCGGGTGTCCATCCTTGAACTGTTTATCTCAATGGTCTTTATTCGAGTTTTCTAGATGATACGTATACAGGATGATCATATTCAAATAAGGAATCAACTAGTAAATTGTTCATATGATTCCAGTCCTTTCTGCACCTATGATATGTGAAAGAGTTGTGCAATGGAAGTGCAGGACTGGACGTGGTTTTTTTTTTTTTTTTTGCAGTCGCACTCGTGTTCTCGGACCGTGTGTGTCTGTATGATGACGGGAACAAATTCCAGTACCCAAAATGCATTTTCTCTGTCTCGAAAACTACTCTGTTTTGTTTTTGTTGAATTTATGTTTGTGTCTGATAAATTATTTTACTTGGTTTCGTCTCAGCGTTGAGTTACATTTTATTTAATTTTTTGTAGTTCATGTATTTTTTTTTTTTTTTCAAATTGTCCTTTTGCTAAATCTGGCCACAAATCTGGGTTGACTGCCATGTTAGCGCATGGATTTTTTTTTTTATATTTTCTTATTTGGTCGTCCTTGTTTTATTTGACCATATTCTGTTTAAAATATTATGTTGTATGTATCCTGTTGAATGAAGCATACTCTACCTGTTTATGTTTTTTTCTATTCTCTTAAGTTTTCTTTGACAGACATCTACATCGCAATGGAGTTTGTCTAAGAACCACATCCACCCTTCTACGCCATTGCTCTAAGTAATAAAAATCATTTCGTCGTGATGACGATAGAGACAGCGTTATACCCTTTCGTAGTGATCCATCAATAGCACAGTACCAACCACACAGTTCGCAGATGAATGTCGTATAGGCCTATACAGGTTGTCCCATAAGTCCAGTCTCATAGGGCAATTAGATATTGGTGAAATATGGATTGTAATAATAGTGTTGTAGTGTCATGAAATGTTATTGTGAATAACAACGTAACTACTACATGCCGCTCCATCTCGCCGACTATGTTACATTGTGTACAAAGCAATTTGAAACATCGCATACGCATGTGCAAAGTACATTGCGACCATAAATTTGAACATTTTCTGTTTCAATGACACATGGAAGTTAACACACTGCTGTTGTCTTACGCCAACACACGGGATGGAGCAGCATGTAGTAGCAATGTTGTCATTCACAATAACATTTCACGACACTACAACACTATTAAAATATTCCATATTTCACCAATTTCTATTTGCCCTATCAGACCGGACTTATGGGACATCCTGTACTATATTGTCTGGTAGTTTACAAAAGTCCGTCATATTACCCTTCCCAGCATGCACATGCATTGAATCTTAAGCATCGAAATCTGTGGTAAAATGTGGGCACATACAATCTTTTGACTGGACATCCGCGGGCAAAACATATAAGATTTGGGTGCACGTCGTTGTATCAAGGCTTGAAACAGTACAGAAAATTCTATAAAATGTTTTTCTCTCAAGAGTCTATCCTCACAGCTAGCTGCCAAACTTTTTAAATTAAGATCAATTCATAAACACATATTCTAATAGTCCGAATTGCAAGAAGACTGCTTGAAATTTCAAGATATCTAGGTAAAATTGCTTACAAAACACTGTAATAAAGAAGATATGTATGAATAAATGAATTTCAGCTACATATTCATACTGATAAGAAATAAGTTTAAAAAGTATAGAAATGTTCTAATGTAAAGGTAGCCTACTCTTCCAGAAATTTCCGGATGACATATGCTTGAGTTTATAGACATTCGAGTTTTATATATATATATATATTTTAAACTCAAACGTGATCGATAGAAAAGTATCGCTCTGCACATTTCTTTCTAAATCGGTTTTACTTTGCTATGTAATTTTTCGAGACAAGCGGTATTTTAAAGTTTAGCTCATTTATCAGTTAAGAGAAAATTTAGTCAAGTATCCATCTTGCAAATATTTTGTCTCGACAAAATCAGAGTACTTAGTAGAAATAGTTATAACAAAGTTACATAAATAATTTACAATATAGGTTCCCGTTTATGTTAAAATAAAACAAGAAGTTACCAGCATAACTGTTGAGCCTACTTTCCTCAAAGTGGGTACAACTCAACCGTGAAACTAAAAATCGTTTATGTAATCTATGAATATTAAATGATAAATTGATTTTAGTCGTATGACACACGAAATATACTAAAGATAAGTCGGCTTGCTAAGCAATGTACGAGCAATTAGTTTAAAGATTGGGGAAAAGTTTTCCTGAGATGTCATTCTGTCATATAGATAAAAAAGCCACCTTTTACAAAATATTTCAAAATGATAAACGAAATGAACAAAAGTCAAGTCAGGTTTATATGCAGTACATGTGTACCACGTTTGATGAAATGCTGAAAAAATATATCCTAAGATAAATATTATTGTGTTATAAATATAAATATGGCCGTAGTTTTGAAAGTAGGCACACAGGATGATAGAAATACACAATAATAATGACAGCTTTAATGTAGTATACGTATACCACGTTTGGTGAAATTTTGAAAAATAATTCCTAAGATATGTGATACTAAGCTATAAATGTATAAATGGCCACCATTAAAAAAAAATATGCATACACGATAAACGAAATAGACAAATACCATGTCAGCTTTTCATTTAATATATGTTTACCAAGTTAGGTGAAATTATGATAAAAAATTTTTCCTAAGTTAGAGATACTATGCTTAAATTATTGAAATGGTCAAAATTTTAAAAATTCGTGCACAGAATGAATGAAATAAACAAAAGTCAAGTCAGAATGGTATGTAGTATACATTTACCAAGTTTGAAAAAGTTCTGAAAAATATTTTTTTAGGTATGTGATACTGTGGTAAAAATACAAAAATGTCCGCTATTTTAAAAATATGCGCACTGTATGAATGAAATACACAATATTCAACTCAGTTCTGTTGCAGTATATGTGTGCAAAGTTTAGTGAAGTTCAGAAATATAATTCCAAAATTATGTGTTGTTATGTTAGAACAGTAAAAACGGCCGCCATTTTGAAAATATACAGACGGCATTAACGGAAAGCACAATATTCAAGTCAGCTTTGTCTGTAGTATATGTGTACCAAGTTTGGTGAAATTCTAAAAGAACATTCCCTAAGATAGGCGATGCTATGGTAAGAATACTCAAATGACTGCAATTTTGAAAATAAGTTTACACGAATGAAATATATAACCGTCAAATTAGCTGCGTGTTTAGCATCTGTGAACCAAGTTTAATGGTTCTTTAGATATCTAGTGCTGTATAAAAATATTTCAATGTGCGCCATTTTGAAAATAGGAAACGGGCGTAAACAAAATTATGTAAAAGTCAAAGTCAGGTTGGAAAGTGCTGTATGTTTACAAGGTTGGATGAAGGTCGGTGCCTGGTTCAAAAGCTTTTAGGAGGTGGGGTGGACACACATAAAAACACAGACAGAAATGTGATCTCATAAATCTACTTCTTCCTTCGGAAAGTAGGCTAAAGAAGTTATCGTTATAAAACAAACTTGGGTCGAAGCCCTGAAGGATGTGTCCACGCAGTGCTTGCGTGTTCCTTACGTCGCCTGTCGTGCACCAGACATCGCAGCAAGGCTGCTAGTATCGTATAGTGCGCGTCTCGTTAACACTGTAACGTTCAGGGCAAGTGACGTAACAGAGCGAATCTTCGAACACGTGCACACTACGTGTTACGTGACATCACAATGGAATTTAAAGATTGTATTGTTTTACGCGCGTGCTTGAAACGTGCTCCTGGAGAGTGCGAAGAATGTTACCATTGTTATTTTACGCGCGTCAAAAATTTTGTAGCGAAAATACAGTGTTGTTACTTTTGATCTATATTTCTTCCACTTTAATTGCCGTGAGAGGTAAACGGTCTAATTAATCTGGTTGGAACCGCACGTGTCCTTGGACAAAGCAATTTTCTAGGGAAACTGTCACGAATAAAATAAAATAGTCGTGTAGTTTTCTTATTTAACTAATGGAATTTGTTCATTAATGTCACAGTTTTTAAAATTAATTTCGTACAATGTACAATAATAATTAATATTTAAATTTTGAAAACGCTTATTTTTGCTTTAGTGTATTTTAGGCACTTAGTTACAACAATAGCTACTTAATTGCAACCGAAAAAGATGGCGCATCGATAACACGCTGGACTCGCATTTGGGAGGAGTCGGGTTCAATCCCCTGCTTCCGCCATTCTGATTTCGGTTTTCCATGGTTTTCCGAAAGTACTCCAGGCGAATGCTGAAATAGATCCTCAACAAAGGTCATAGCCGACTACTCTCACAGCTCCTTTTGTGTGTGACTGTCTATAATGACCTCGCTGACGACGATTCGTAAGGCCCACTTACATTACCTAACCTGAATTGGATGGAGTTATGCAGAATGGAACCAATCCACAAAGTAATTTATTTTGAGATAATCACACCAAGTAGAAGAAGATACGAAGTATATTCTAGAAAATAAGAAGTGTTAAATCAAGATGTTTGAATAAAACGAAGAGGCCAGAAAAACCAGGTTTAAAAGGTTTATATGAACACAGTAGTCTTTGATCTTGAATATCTCTGTTCTAGTAATTAGTGGATTGGTTCCCTTCTGCATAACTCCAGCCAATTGCAAGTGAGTATGCTCCACAGTTTTAGTTCAACACTCAGACCATAATCCGAAGTTATTTGTCCCACTCGAAATATTTGCTTTGTGGTCTTGTGCTTAAGAAACACATATTTAGAGTCGATCGTTAAAAAATATTTTAATTTATTTAAATAACGTTTGAAAATTATATAATTCTAAACGTGATCAATTCCAACAATTTGAGTTTAATAAATTTACTCTTTAAGATCAAAGTAGCCCCGGTTTACCGCTTTGAGACTTCTCTGTAGCGTTACCAATCCCAGAAAAAGATTTGAAAACATCTTCCACATTCACTTGTATTCTGGACCCAGCAGTGACTGATGGACTCATTGTTTCCAGCACGAAAGGAATTGTATTGTTTCACTGTAGCTTCGTGCATAGTTTGAACAAAAACCTGAGTTGTATGCACTAGTAAAGATAAGTAATATTGTGCATCATGAGTAATACTGCATTATAAGCTTAACATTCTGATTGTCCAAAAAATTGTATAGAATAAGAGAATAATAACACGCGTTACAAAAGTTTGCCGAAAGTTAATGCTTCCAAAAAATCAAGTCAATGTACGAACTTCTATTTATTGAACGTCCCTTATTTTACGATATTTCAGAATGATACATGTTAGATGTTTGATTTTCAATGACTCGCTTACCTTAAACTTTACTTTTTGTAGAAAGTGTCTTGCATATTTTCTGCTTTAATTTTCGTAATTAACTTCCGGAACTAGTCGATGATTTTTACAACCGTGATTATTTTTATTATGTCTAGCAGAGTAAGGAATTTATGAAGAAAATATCTGCGTCTACGTCGCTATAATATTAAAATTAGTTACATGCTGTAACAATACTTTATTGACGAGCAAATTATATGTACATTTTTAAAATGAGATATTTCGTGCTTATAATATTACACATTATTTTCATTAAGCAGAAGTAGTTATTGATTACTAGTTGGTCACGTTATCTTGCATCAGGAAATAAAGTCAGTGTAACATGTGGAATATAATTTTTAATATAAATATAGTTACTCACCAAACAGTTGTGGAAGCTTGTCCTGTGCAACTTTTTATCACTCGTTTTATAAGTCACGCCTTTCTAGGTTTGGTACACTCCTTCATAGTCACATCTTACAATGTAAGATAACTTCCTTACGTAGGCAACCGATCTTTGGAAGTAAACAGAACCACATTGTGGCCAAGTGGATTTAAGACACACATTGTGACAGAATGAAATTAAGACACCTACGTGACAAAAAAATTTCCATTGCCTCGTTTTCTCCTATTGGAGATCAGCATAATTGCATTTGTTTTACGCATTCTATACACAAGATGTGTTAAGGTGAAGTGAGTTGATTTTGCAAGCTTTAATATTATAAAAACACTGACTGTTTTAAATGTTTCTGCATTTTTAAATAAAGTTTTTTAACGCTACCTAAAAGTAGATTATCTAATTTAATTTCTTTACATATTAAATAACATACCACTTAATATTTAAAAAACGACTTTCAGTAAAGTGTCAGACCAATGAACGAACAAGTAGTATATGACTGTATTTAATTAAAAATTTATTATACATTTACGGTAGCACTACTACTTACCTAATCACTTCACGTAAAATTGGAAACATATTTTCTACATAGTTCAATCATGCTATCATCACACAAAATCCTGACTAGTCCTACAGAGCAAGATATTTACAAAAAGTTATTTATTCATGTTTTAAACATAAACTATTTAATACGTTAGAGTTTATACAGCAAAACACTTTCGTTGCAACAACAATTAATAAAAAAAATATTCACTACAATGTGACCATGCCGCAAATTTGTTTAGCTGGCGGACAATAAATCAGGCCTTACTGGAAAGCAAGTGTGGAAAACTTATGAATTGTGTTACATTTTGTCTTGAAAATATTATGTTTAAAAAATATGTAAATTTCAGTGCAGCAAAGACAACACATTTTTGTTAAAAATTCAATATCTGTGCATCAAAGATTTAAAAATATTATCCTAACAATAGAACAACTTTTGGTACTAACACTGCAAAAATTAAAAAAAAAAAGTTCTCAATTTTTAGCAATGTTAGTTTGAAGTGGCTAACATTTAAACAAAAAAATTTGCTGTGGCAACGAAAATGTGTTGTGTGTGTAAGAAAGAATTTTATATTTATATTTACTTTCAGCCTTGAACGTTTGTCTCATGTTATTAATATGAAATAAATAAATGCAATCAATATAATTTTCGAAGGAAAATGGGCTATTGTTGCAACTTTCCTTATGTGCACATTTTCCTGTGTCTGTGTTTGTTTGAGTTTCCAGATAGTGAGTGTGCCTGTGTGAATTCTTCCCTCTACTCAAAAAAATTATTTGACACTTGATATTATGCCTTCAAAATCGTTAAATGTGTATTATTTAGTAATGAAAACTGTAATCTAAATTTAATTATGACCATGTGAAATGTAATCCTACGCAATCATATGATCTTGTTTCACAATGTTTTGGAAAATAAAATAAAAATATAACAGCGAACATAAATCGAAAAAAAAAAAAAGCACATTATATGATTCCCGGGAGGAAGGAGTTAATATTACAGAATATCGGCGTTGATCGTCGAGAAATTCGCCGATTAAGATTTAGGCGTATTTAAAAGATAAACTTAGAATAGCCCGAGAAAGAGTTGAACTGTACAACTTCATCAAGTCTGGCTTAGTGAAGGAGGGAGGAATGTCTTCGCGCTTGTGTATAGATGTTACTGTCTTCCTGGCAGCTTTTCCGGAATTTCCGACGGGGCGGAGAGATGTCATGGCTGAGAGGGTTCTCAGTTATTTCGTCGGTTGTCGTACTAGTCCAGGTTCGGGGTTCGACTGGACGAGAGAAAACGTGATTCCCGGCTGAAGCTAAGCTGAGTTCGAGGACCAGCAGGTTTGGCTTCGAAGGAAGTTGCAATATTGGTAACGTACTACAATATCATGCGTGAGATGAAGTGCGTAGAGAAAATCAGTCTGATTTATAATAACGTTTGATGCGAAGTTTAAACGATATCGTTCTTGAACAAAAAGTTGTATACATTTCTTAGACAAATAATTAGTATGCATTTTTTACTGCCTACAGTAAATTCCTGTTGGTTAAGATTTTTTTTTGTTTTTGAGTTAGCCGGATATAGTTGAAAAAGGATAACGTTTAAAGACTTGTCCAGAATAATTTCAATTTTTATATACCTCCTGTTACAACTAAGTCTTTTGATAAGCACGACTCAATTTTCCAAGGATGGTAGATTTTTCTGGTATTAATTGTTTGCCCACATTGCACTTCTTAGTAGATAGATAGTTGGTGAATTATTATTTTTTGTATTGCGTCAGTAATACGTCTAATGAATACATAAAGTACTATCTCAATATATTATTTCCCATGTTATTTTGAATTCTCGATATTAAATTTTCTTCTCAAAATCCGAGCAATTCTACTGTCTTTTCTTAGTATGTCAGTGATTTCGATCACACAAAATACGTTCATGTTAATTATCACTCTTTCTTTCCTATCTTAATTATTACTTCTGTCATTTACATCGATACATGACTGAATTCTGTTTAATTCATTGTCTATGGTAAATATACACTATACAACACACACACGCACACAGACAGAAAGGTGATATCATAAGCCTAATTTTTCCTTCGTAAAGTAGGCTAAAAATATAAAATACAAATTTGGTTTGCTTCCGGAATGACTATGGGTCGTATCTATACAACTGAAATCATTGCGTGACTGATGCTGGGAAGGTTACGAATTGTATACGTGTGATTAATTAATCTCATGCCAACATTATCCGAGAGGGCTGAACTGATGTGGTATTGACTTGCTGAACAGGTAATAAAGGGAGAGGTGTGACAGTGTCATGTGAAGGTCATGCGATAATCATGCATGTGCAGACTTGTCGAGAAGGGAGGGAATGGTAAATCTATGACCATTCAAATAATGTGAGATGATGGATTGTATTTGTTGAGTTGAGAGGGATGAGGTTAGCGCGGGTAAGTTATTGTAGGAACATACGTTTAAGTAGAGAATGATTAAGAAAGAAAATTCCAATATTATTTTAAAATGCTTAAGGTTTAGCGTAAAACTTGTTATAAGATAGTTCAAAATAGTTTACTTTTTGTAATTTTTTTGTTAAACTTAATGTTTGTCACATATTCCTACCCTTTGTAATGTTGTAAGTTATCAGTTTATTGCAGTATTTGTGTCATAGTATAGTGATATTGACTTTTGATGTTTGTTCAGTAATTGCAGGAATTTTAATTACCGGTAACTAAAAAAACTTACAAATTGTAAATTTCGTAAAATATTATAATTTAAAAGTCTGTACAAGCAAATGATAAACGGGTAGCAAAGTAAATAACATAGTAATGTCCATTCAAATTTAAAAATATGCTAGCAAAATTCGTAAACAAGATGGCAACCTCTATGTACACAAACAAATGACTGTTGGGTAGCAGAAAGTGTAAATAATAATGCAGTTAAATAAACAAAACAAGAACTCGTACACAAGATACCGACCGGAAGGGGTACACAAGATGGTAGATAAAAATGTAATTGTATGTAATTTTATTAATATTTTTAACTTTTTAAATTTTTTGGAAATTTTGGAAACATTCGTATAAATTTTTTAAATATTTAGCCTTTGGTGAACTTGAGGTCAAGATCAACGTTATTGTGATTTGATACGGCGGCCGTGACGTTATCAAAAATTACTAAAATTGTATCACTGATACACTTGTGTCCGGAGTCATGTTTATAACTGCTAACAAAAACACGGGGACATTTATTATCTTTTGAAAAATAGAAGAGTATCTGAGCTCTCAAACACAAGTATCGTGAATATAGTAACTATAGGTCCACAAGAATTGCTTCAGCGACACACTCGTTACTTTCTGTAACATTGTCTCCGCACATTTTTATTTAACGCCTCCCTCCAGGCAACGTCATGCGGTTACTTCAGCGGTTATCATTTCATTCATTCTTACTTACGCTTATTTCTGAACTTTTTCTCGCGTTGTTTAATAGGCTTCCTGTCGCATTATTTCGTGTGCTATAACTATTTCAGCGTTAATGCAATTTTGCGATGTAATGCTGTGTTGTGTCAGGTTAATTGTTGAAATTGTTAATTTTCGTGTAATAAAAGAATTATAAGACGTATTACTGACAGTAAATTTATAATAAATTATTACGTTTTCGATAAGACGCTTATTATTTGATCAATATGGTACTATTAGTTTTTTTGGTTTTAGTTACGTGGTGAGAGATATTTACGTGAAATTTTAAATAAGCCAATTTATTACACAATTAGTTCAAAAACTTTGTACATAACGTGTGAAATGAAAGTTAATGTAATAAGGTACGCAGCTACTGAAATATTTTCAACTAATTCTTGCAAAATTAGAATCAGGAAGAAATTAAGAAAAATTTGGAATTGTAACTGACGGGCTCCTAAGGACGTACTGCTTTGTGTTGAATGTAGTTGTTAAGTCCATATTTAAAACAACCATTTGCACCCACCAAATACAGAATAAGACAAGGAACGATGAAGGGAAATACTTTTTAATAAAGGGCTAAACACTCCTTGCAAAAAACTGTTGCCAAAAATAAACTGAGAGTTTCATTATTTTTCAAAAAATTCTCAGTAAAACTTGTATCTGATACTGGTACAGAATGTTCACTTTTGTGACAATATGTTAAAATTATTACATGCATTAATGATTTCTGAAAACAAGGCCGTCATATAAACTTCTTAGTTGTGCATCAAGTCTACCAAAGATTTATAAATAGTAAATTTTTAAGAAAATATGAACGCACAGAATTTCACGAAACATGAAAAGCTTAATATTTCAGCAGTCCTTAAACGGCGGTTGCTTGTATAGGATCTCCTCTTCACGTTGGCTTGCTGGACTGTAGGTGAACCTCTTCATGAAGGGAACTATGAGCCTGGAGTCGACTTGTCTTGGGTCGTTGAAACCTGTGATCCAGCTTACCAGCAGACCGACTATCAGTACAACTAGAGCTCCAACGAAACTGTACAGCATGAATGAAAGTCTGTACAGAATGAACACTTCGTCCTCTTTATACAGGCTGTTTCCCGTACTGCAACAAGAAAATTTTACAATTGAAACTCGTTGTGTTGTACTTTGAGTAACATATCAAAGTTTTATGTAGTCAAGAGTTCAAAATAATTTGTTTTCTTTATTATATTATTGATACTTTAATATGATAACAATCCAATAAAAATATAGCTGCTCCCTTAAAACCGCAATCATATTGCGGTATTTGAAAATTTTAATCAGGTTTCAATAAAATGTGAAGCTTAAATGTTAAAAAAATATTTGCATTAGGGAAGCCGACATTAATTAACATTTCTTAGCTATGTTAGAGCCAGGTATTTTCTGTTACTAATAAAACTAGTTTATTTATAATGTAAGAGCTTTTTACGTAAGAATTAATGGGATTTGCACTGATAACATACTCTTTTTTTTTTGCATTCATTTGCTTAGGGTTCTAAAATTGTGCTGGCTGATATATCTCCCCTTTTGTGTACTTAGTTATTTCTCAAATTAATTGTCAAAGTTACTACATTTGAAACGTTAGTTGATTTGCAGCTTCCTAACTCAAATTTGCAAACTACCCTTACCTTACATTACAATCTCATACTGTTTACGATGGCTAGATAACCAGTTATAAATTGTTGAAAACTGTGTACTACAGCGACAGTAATGGGTACATAGAACTACGTAAGCGTTTAAAAAATGACCTTACCAGGAACACTTTTAGATCTCGTGTAATTTAGTGAGAATAACTAGCATCTGTGAATAAGCAAACGTTAAAATTTAACTAACCAATTTTCAATCAACAAAATAATCTCGGTATGTTCCTAAAACGACAGGACATATTGCAACAAACTATAATAGTTTAAGTGACTTGAGACACGTTACCTAAGAGTTTCAGAAATGTTGAGAGATTCGTTGTGATTGGAGCATCCTTCATTTGACATTGGGAGGTACGGAGACGTCAACAACCCATCAGTAGCTGCTTTTTGTGCTCCAAACACCACCCAACTCATGAAGATGATACTGGATATTGTTCCAGCCATTACTCCCTGGAAAACATTTACTTTCCCACAAAGTTCCTTTTTTAATTTTTATCAATTTTCAACCTGACATTTTTTTTCGGAACCGACACATAAACTATTAAACAATTTTTGTACATTAACTTGCATATTTCTCTTAGTTTAGCGAGTGACATACCACATATTTTATTAATCAGTTGGATTAATAAGGACCGGCTTTGTACACGTTGTAAGCGGAACATATCAATAAAATATGAACGGCAATCACTAACTCACGAATTCTTGTTTTTGATTTATTGTCTTAATTGTAATTTTAATAACTTTCGAACAGCTGTATAAAATGTGTAGCTAAAAGTATCATCACTCTTATTTGGGAATCCATTACGTCCGTTCATACTATATTCTAGATATTTAGTTTTTTCTTAAGTTAACTAAAGTCTTTGCAATTTGCGAGGTGTATAAAATACCAGTAGCGAAATAAGTTTCCAGAAGTTAAATTTTTAATCGTAATTTTTATACAGCTGTAGGTTTATTGAAACCAATTTGCTAAAATTAAACAATAGGAATCCTAGACAATAGTTTTACCCAATATTTTAAACAAAATTGTTTTCAGTGTTATGAACTTCTGAGGCACAATCTCTGACGCCGGAACCTCGTGCATTTAAATGCGGCGCAAGAGATCACGTGTAACGAATTAGTAATTCTGAATAAATATTTACTCATAAAGTTGGTAAATACCATTATCTAGGATTGACATTGAGTATTTTATCCATGTTGGATTCGAATAAAAATTTAGAAATCAATTGATGTTTTCAGCGTTTATTTATCTACCACGCCCTCTTAAGATTCCAAAGATGATAATTTAAAAAAACTGTAAAATGTTATTGCAAAAATGGTTTTGTACACTTGTGAAGATTAGTTCGGGAAGTTGATCTTGCCGAGTAATAAGGAACTCTTCCTGAGTAATTAGGAAAGTTACACCTTCGTAAATTCATAATGTCAGTACAAATGCGATTAACATTAAATAAAATTACTGCCAACATATTAGATCTCAAAGGAGCAAACTATATTTTTTGTGCAAGAAGATAATTATGTATTTGCAACAACAGAAATAATGCTATCGCAGATGAAACTGCTGTTTAGTGAAAATCACTCAGTAGTAAAAACTTTTTAAGAATTTTTTTTCATAGTATGCAGAAACTGTAGAAATATTTTGCTGTAGTTAATAGAGCTCAATAGTATTCGATTTGGTGAATTAAGATGTAGTTTATTTGACAGAAATTTTGTAAAAAAAATTGCTTACTACAATAATTTCATTAAAAATTTCCAAGAACTTAAAAATTTTTAATACATTTTCAATGCTGTTCTCTTCTGTAAAACACGATGTGGTTAGTGCAAGCAAACCTACTAAAAATAAGTGTATGTTATTTGTGCAAAAAAAGTTTTACCTGAGTTTATAATCTTATGACATTACTGTTGCGTGTTCCTGACATCTGTCGTAAAATTACATTAAGTAAATTATGTTTTGTACTTGGGACACAATTCGCAAATACGGTCCGTTCTATTGTTATTTCATAATATTTTACATCGACGTCCAAAAATTTGTTTCTTGGCATTTTGAGTTCATATGTCTTTAAGTTACGCCTTCTCAATCGTTGTCAATCGGTTACATTTCTGACACTCAATTTGATTTAATTTCTATACTTTCTGATCACGGCATTTTCTAACTGGCTGATGTCGCTGGTCTGTCGTTGTCTGCATGAAATAGAAAGAGAGAATAAATGTTCTTTCGTAGGACATATTGTTTGTCCTACTTAACCAAACGTTATAGTAATGATTAACTTATGTCTTCGTACTCTCATTACGTTTAAGACAGCTATGTAGTTACCCAATATTTCATGAATACTTTAACGTTTCCGAAAGAAAATGAAATAAAGAAATAAATTCAGGGTGGCCAATAATAAGAATTACAAATATATAAGTATGGTAGATGTGCATGTTTGGAACATATTTGATTAAGGAACCCTTGTCCGGAAACGCCTCTTTATACCCCGAAAATGACGCTACAAATGAAGAGGGGTAGTTAGACAACCTGGCGACAAATACCAGTGAAAACATCAAGTGGTCATCATGTTGTGTGTCTTATGTAGTACCCGCTTTGACGATCAGTGACTGCACGAGGCACCTTGCATGTGTTACACAGAGGTATGTATCGGGTGTGGCGGAGGATATTTTCAGCAGCACATGTAAAGGGTACACATTACTGAATAAACCTCAGTGGTAATACAGATACACATGTGTCGTTATTGAAATCCGACGACACCGTCCGCGCCAGGTTGCCTACCAACCTCAGTTCATTTGTTGGGCCATTTTCAGGTATAAGGATGCATTTTAGGACATGGGTTACTTAATAAAATATGTTCCAAACGTGCACATTATAATCTTCCTGTATTAATATGTGTAGTAGGGAGTGTAGGTGTGAGCAAGAAAGATACAAAACAAATAACAAAACTTACAAGTGATGCAAAGTTGAACAGTCAAATACCATTGAAAGAAAAAAAAAACCTACAGTTGATATAATACATATCCTTTAATAAAATACCTCTTCAAAAAAGCAGCATTAGAAAATAACGACTTGGAATTAGAACTGTAGGGTGCTGTAAAACTGAAAATATTTCCTCTCAGGGTACCAAAAACAGAAAATATGTAACTCATGTAATCAGCTACTGTTTATCTCCACAGCCTAACAAATGGTTTAATTTACTTAAGGTGCCAAACGTTGTTCTGGGTGCTGCAGGTGGAATAAAAATAATACGTTAATTAAAAGTATGTTATTTATTAAATTGAGTGAAACGGCCAAAAATTCGAAATTTGGAAGGATTCAAATGTACCGTTAATTAGATTACTCTCACAAATAAAACTTCCTCACATACATTCTGTTTTCCAATAATTTAGATATTTTAATTTAAGTTAATAATATTTTTTTAATTTTTTTCCTTGGCTAACTCAGGTCGTGAACGGTATATCAGATATAAAAAAACTGGACCACTGGGTTGGTTTAGTTATGTCAAAAAAAACATGAATAAAAGTTTTAGTAAAACAAATTACTTTACTAAAATGATGTAGAGTGAAGGATATTAAGGAAAATACAACCAAATATATATATATATATATATATATATATATATATATATATATATATTGTATCCTAAATTTCGGGAGAGTAGTAAACCTGTTACTGTAAGACGTTCGGCAGGCTATAAAATGGCGGCGACTTTTTACATCTTGATCTTGCGCACAAAAGGTAAGTCATTAAATAACTGATTGTGTTTGTTATGAAATAAAACTGACACAACTTCCAATAATTGTAAGTTTCATGGTAGCAACACCTATTACTATCTTGGCACTGGAAAAAAAAATTTAAAAAGTAAATTGTACTTTAACTTGGCAGCCTATCGCCTCGACGGTTGAAACTTATCTAATCTCCACCCGTTGCTCGCGGCTAGTTCAAAAGTCTTCGCAACCGTTACAAAAACTGTAGTCTGGGTTGGAGATTTATAAACAAATTAACAGTAAATTAAAAAAACAACAGAAATACTTTAAAAAATACTAACAAACATAAAAAAAATTAAAACACCAAAAATTTACATAAATAAATACTAAGTAAATAAATAGGATTAGAGCGTAGCCTACCTGGTTACACAACTAAACTCACCTATACCAACTCTACCAGGGGATTTTTCTAACTAACCCCACTGGGAACCAACAATTACATCCATAAACAAATAAAAATAATTAAAAATAATTACAGAAAATTAATGTCCTTGTTTCTCACATGAGAAAAAAATATCAAAATTACTAAAATACTATTTCTGATAGTCAAATGCTACCACATCTACCACCCCTATCAATTTGTAACACTAACTCTTGGCCATCCTGTACATGAGTGTTGTAAGTCAGGTAAGGTAACTTTTCTAAAACAGTTAAATACCATAATCTATACCTAGAATCGTGAAATTTTTTGTGGTGGTTCCCCTCAGGTCGTAAGCGAGCACTAAGAAGGGATTTTTCGAAATTCGATCTCTAAGGGGGTGAAAAGGGGTGAAATGTGTTTCCGAAGAAACGTTGATATAGCATGAACCCGACGGCCAATCATGGTGATTTTTACTTTAATAGGACAGTCGTAAAAATGCATATTAGCCAATTTAAGGATTTTTCGAAGTTCAACATTTAAGGGGCTGAAAATACCTTAAATGTGTTTCCAATCAACTATCGATATCTATCGAACCCTTCGGGATAGAGAGTTGATATTCACTTCAAAATATTGCTTACGTAAATACCCAAAAAGTAGATTTAGGTTTTTTTTATATTCGACCACCAGGCAGTAAAAAGGGGCAAAATGTGGTTTTTATGAATCGTCTATATCTTTGAAACACAATTGGCTATCGTAGTGATTTTAACTTTAATTGGTTACTTTTACATATGTCTATGACACGACTCAAAGACGTTTCGAAATTCTTTATTTAAAGGGGTGAAAATACGTGAAATGTGTTTTCGATTATCCTTCCACATCTATCGAATCAATTGAGATATCGAAGTACTCTTTGCTTTAAATTGGTGCCTTTGTAAATATCCCAACTACCATTTAAATATATGTTCCGTATTCGGCTCTAAACTGGTTAAAAATGGGGTAATATGTGTTTTCGACTCACATTCGATATATATCGATCCCATAGTTTTTTATATAGAGACGTGATTTTTGTTTAGGATTGATTCTTACTCAAATACCTAAAAAGTAATTTCAGGAATTTTCAAAATTCGCCACCTAAGGACGTTAAAAGTGGTGAAAAGTGGTGAAAAGCGTTTTCAATTTATCGTCGATATATCTTGAACCCAGCTGGCTAATGTTGTGTTTTTTACGTCCACGAGATACCAATAAAGTATTCTAAAACATGATTCAAGGGTTTTTCGAAATTTACTCTCTTAAGTGGTGAAAAGACCTTGAACGTGTTTTAGATAAATCCTCGATATCTGTCGAACCCGTCGAGATATACAATTAATTTTTGCTTCAGGATGATGATTACAGAAATTATCGCAAAAACTGTTATAAGATTTTTCGAAATTCGATTTCTTAATACTGTACAGAGATGATGTTTTTTTTTTTTTTCTTCAGTGAATGATCGATTTTGATTCGACTGAACGGACTAGCGATGTGATTTACACTTCAGTTGGATACTTATACAAATTTCTAAGATGTAAATTTTTCGAAATTCGACACCCAAAAGGGTGAAAAAGCACAAAATTTGTTTTCCATCAACTCACGACATCTATCTAACCAGCAGCGATATTGAAGTGTTGTTTGCGTCAGACTGATGCTTACGTAAAAATTAAAAAAAATATATGTATGTAATTTTTTTTCTTTATATGAAACGTGATTATTAAGAATAAAACTTAGTTGTTCAATAATCAAGGCAGACGATCCGAAAAGCAGGAACGAGCAGCGAGAAACAACTTATACAGGAGTTTCACTACAGTATGCTATCGAGACGTGGTGTTGTACAACATCTTTGAGCCCAGGACACAGATATTTTATTTTATTATTTTTTTTTCAATAAATTTCATTTTCATTAGTTATTTCGACGTTACGTGACGCAGTTGTTTGTCACTCAGGTCTAAATTGCGGGTGGTTATGGGCTCGAATTTCGTTAAAAGCTGCGTGTAAACGTTCAATTCTGACACACAAAAACTACAAGGCAGATCAAATTAGTGCAATTTACATGCAGTTTTAAAAAGGGTAAAATTGCAGTTCACTTTCCACTTAGGTTACTCTACAACATCAGCTGACATATCGTAGTTATACTGCCAAAAGTGATTAAGTCATAAATGCTATTTCGTTTAAAAACAGTATTAAATTGTAGATATTAACAAAAATGTGGTATGTTACTATACTGTGACACAACAGTACGAAACAACGAATAGACTTTAAACTTGGGCAATTGTTCGTGAATAACATATACATATTCCTAGCATTTTTATAATTTTATCTCATTTTGAATTTGTCACTTTTGGCAGTAAACCGACGATATATCATCTCACTAATCTCAGGTTTGGGGCACCAAATACGTTTCCGCGAAACCTTTACCCACTGAAACTTTGTAATGTCATGAAAGTTAAAGTGAATATTTTGAAAATATATAAACGAGGCCTTCGTCACCAATGGTTGTGCACAGGGTAAACAGATGTTTCTCATTCGATTAACCTCTTACCTTAGGTTTCTGTAATTCCCCCACAACGTCAAATAGGCAGGGCTATAAATACGGCCCAGGCGACGTTGCTGTTAGTGGACAGCTATAGCTACTTATCCTGCTGCAGAATTAGTTCAACTAGCCGCTTGGACATTCTAACACTTGATTTCTGAAGTACCGATCTTGTGTACAAAGAGGTTTTTAAATTAAAGTAAATATTATTAGTTACTAATAATACTCGCGAGCAAAGCCGCGGGGGACTGCTAGTATATAATATACAGCGCCCATTATTTTTTTTTGCTATTTGAGTCTTACTTCTAAAATATAGAAATAAAATGTAATAAATACAACGTAACTTTCATTTATAACATGTTTAACATACATGAAAAAGGAGCTATTAAAAATTAGTGACTTACGCCACCATCATTCGAAGCATCTCATATATATGCACATATATATATATATATATATATATATATATATATATATATATATATATATATATATATATTCTATTCATAGTACGCTTGCCTTCCCGCATGATCAGTGTGTTGTTTGTCATTCTTATCATAACTGTTTATATGATATTAACATTTTTGTAACAGCAAAATTATTCAGCTATAACTACGATTGGGATATTTATTGCTGATGTATATTCTTATTTAACTCCTTACAGGCAACAAAAACAGTTCCTTATATTGTAGACCTTCCCAAGCAATATGGTCCATATCAACATCAAAACTATACAGAATTATTGTCATACTTATTTATATTAAAACGAAAAATGCATATCTTAGTGTTTTGCCTTTTCTGTTACTGAGGCGGATATATAATTTCTACAAAATTACCTCTTCCGTTCGTTTCACTTAAACCATTTTTCACGCTTCCACGCAATTTAGTATAACATAGTTTCTTCTAATTTCCTATCCTTGCCCTTAAACAGCTTTCTGTAGATTACAAAGCAGGGTGGAGTTTGTATTTTTGTAAAACATGACCTAAATTTTAAATGTATAAATGCTACCAAATATTGTTATGACCAGGATTTTGAATGTTGTTGTGTAAAGGTGGATCTTTTAAATAAAATCTTTAATATTGTGACGGTTTATAGAGCTCCATCTGGTAACTATAAAATATTTACGAAGCAATTTGATGATCTTTTAAATGTTTTATTTGAGAGAAACAAAAAAATTATTATCTGCTGTGACTTTGATGTGGACTATGCTATTGATAGTGCTAAAAGAAAACTATTGAATGATATAATGTACTCTTATAATCTACTATCTATTATTAATTTTCCTACTCGTATCCAAGCAAATTCTAGTACTATGATTGATAATATGTTTATAAACTCTGAAGTTGTAGAAGACTGTAGTACTATTGGTGTTGAAAATGGTTTGTCGGATCACAATGCTCAGATACTTACACTTAAATATTTTACACATTT
>PNEQ01050465.1:0-12500 GCA_003012365.1 Medauroidea extradentata
CGACAAAATAACCAACTAGATAGTACAAGGGAAAAAACGATGTATTATCAATTATCACTCAATACATACACTGACATCGGGAAGGGTGTACAATAGTTAATATAAGGTTACACATTTAATTGCCCACAACATGGCCTGAAGGGCCCATACAAATCAAGAGCGCAATTAGATTCGGGCCCCCTCGACACGCCGCCGGTACCTCCTAAATGGAATAATCAAACCTAAAGAAACTAGTAAATAACGTAGGGTAAACACGCGGCTTACCGAGCCGGCAATAAGATGACACGTGCACCCGAACCAAAACTGTACACTTACCGACGGAGTGCCGAGAGGGACGCGGCCTTTCACGGACGGAGGCGGAGACCAGAGTACCTCTCTGCGGCGGGTCACCAGCTAACGCTGGCCAAGGAAAGGAGGGGAGGGCCAGGAGAGGGAGGGCGGCCCGAACAGTTCCGACGCGGCCCGAGCGTGGCCAAAGGTATCAGTTCCACACCCCAGCGTCCAGTGCGCGCACACACGTCTGCTGCCGTAAAGTAGTTTATTACTCCCGATAATCCAGGTCAAAGCACCAAGTCATGTTTGTTGGGGAGAAACCCCAGCATAAATTCAAAGTTAACATTGTTTAATCGATAATGATTTGAAATACTATACTGTATATTATAGCCACATAGTACTTAAAATCACATTAAAGTAATTAAAATTCTGCATTAAAAAATTTTAAGGTAATCTTGTTAAAGTTCTGAACATGTAAATTAACAGGCTATTCAATACAAAATGTTTCGAAATTGGTGAATAATTTGTTATTCAACTCCAATTTCGATTTGACTGATTTTAAAAATAATGATTCACAGACGATTCACAGACCCCTACTAGGAGTACTAGTTATACACCACTGCTTACCGTCTACCAACAGCAGTGTACCACCCTTTGCCGTTTGAAGGAGCTGGCTTAGCCTGTGGAACGATGAGACAGTGCAAAATAATGTGTTATCCACCAGTATCTTTATACACTCAACTGCAAATAAAATTTTGTGAGGACTTGTGCATTCCTATCTAGATGTTATTGAAATTAGTAGCCCAGCTCCCTTTTCCTGCATTATTTCAAAGAATAATTAAATAACATCAATTTTAAGTTTATATTAATATTTTTACAACTAATGCATGAATCAAACATTCATTCTTAACTAATAAGTTGAACATGAAACCTGTGATGGTATTAAAAATGTATGTGTATGTGAAATAAATGTCAAACTTACAAAATACAAATAAAATTCATAAAATCCAATTTTGGCTACATTAACACAAATCTTAGTAGGCCTATGTCAGACACGAACTAGCGTAATTTCTTTTCACTTTTGTAATATACACAGCACAACACAACACCGACAAACTCAGGAATAATGAAAACAGCAACATGATGAAAAACATTTAGAAACCTTAAAAAACTATAGAAACATTTGTGATAAAAATGAAGTCGTTTGGATAAAATTGAATGTAAAAGATTGTAATGTATGTCCATTAAAAATATTATCACTGGCTGCAGTATATACACACTTCTTCATACATAGTCTTAAACCATCTATTGAGAAAATAAAATAGTCTTTTAAATGAGCATGTAAAGCCAAGCGAGTGATGCTGTGTTTGCTAACAAGTGTGCCCTTAGATCCTTACGATTAGTGAGCATCATTAACTGGAGGCTGGTGGGTGACCTAACATCTAGGAACCCAGTCTACACAACACGGCAGTGGACAGTATGGGAACTAATTCACAGTTAGTGTTTCACATCTCTGTCGGTGCTACTCATATTAATTATTTTACAGCTATTGCTCTTGCTAAATTTAATCATTGTGAAATTTTTAAAAACACTTTCCATTGGAATTTTGTTAATTTTGTTGGGGTAGCAGGAGAGAGATGAATAGATAAGACAGCATGACCTAACTCACCAGACGTATGCTCCATGCATATTCCACTAGAAGGTTTTGAAGTTTTTCACTTAACTTTTTTTTCACAGCGGTGGCGTACCAATTGGTGGTAACTGTGGTACGTTGTTGTTGTGTGCTAACAGACAATTTTTTACATTATTTTAAACTCCAGCGAAGAGTGTCAATGGTTTTTATTTAAGGGGGAGGGGAGGGAATGGTTTTAATATAAAATCAGATTTAACAAGACATCCATATAGAGTAGACATTTTGAGGCCCCCTGAGGCATTTCGTAAAATAGGGCTTCTAATGTACATGTCAAATACTTAAAATATAGATCCCGTTGTGACAATGACCATTTTTAAAAATTTAAGTTTTGATTTATGTAATATATATAAATATATATATTTATTTATTTATTACAACAGCTAGATAAAGAATTAAAGATGTTTTATTTAGAGAAATACAGAAACACTATGAAAAACATAATTATTTTTTAATAACAATCAATAACATTTAAAAAATGTGGGGAAATAAAGTCATGAAAGCTTAATAACTAAAACTGTATGTCTAATATGGAAAACAATGCATAAAACCCAAAGTGAGACACAATCATTTTAAAAAGACTGCAATAAATCATATATATAAATGAAAAACGTTTAAAATATATAATGCTCTAATTAATTTCTTTAAAAAAAAAGTTTAAGTTCCTTGATTGCCTAGGTTTCTTATGAAACACTTTTACTGGTGTAACACTACTAGATTGAGTCTGAAAAATCATAAGCAGCACTTCCAACATACCCAATAGCAGTATAAATTTCATCCTGCTGAAGATATGTACCGTACATCAGCACTTGTCTGGTGTTGAAAATTCATGCTTTCGAACAAGTGAAACAGTCATCAATAACTAATTTGGATTGTTTGAATAATGTTTAAAACTGCATGGTTTAAAGATTCATAACTTTTAATATATTTCTCCTAATACATTATTTTACAATATAAAGCTATATCAGAAACATTAGTCACCTATGGTTTTCAATGCAGGATTAGCATTATAAAATTTTAAAAATGGATCAACACCTCAGTCATTTTTCATTTTCAATGTAGCATGTAACGTTTTATGGTAAGAGTAAAAACAAATTATGTCACAGATAAAAGCAACATTTTAAATGTGCGTAACTTTGGTCGACTTAAAATCACAAATTGTACTTTTTAACCATTAAGCGCCATGACAGTCCCAGGACTGCCGCTTATTCGCTGAGAAATTTGACCATCTACTAATGGTAACTCTTAGCTACCTGTGACAAGGTTTAATCATTAAACTTCATTCTACATATTTTGATGTTAATATAATTTGTTTTGCCACATTTAACTGATGTTTTGGTTTTAAAGTGAATGTATAAATATACCTTTAAAAAATAAAAACAAGTGCTTACTTTCCTGACTTTCTAAAGAGTTTCAATATGCATTTATACGACAAAGCTCAGTAGAAGAAGTGTCAAGCCAACTAATACAACATTTACATATACTGAACACAAAATTTTATCAGTGAAACATAGAGCATCATGCCAATGAACTGTCATTGTGGAGATAAAATTCAAATTGTATTACATTTTTAGCTACAAAAGCATTATTAATGCACTTCCTTTACATGCTAAACTGCATATTAGATGTATTAATGTAAATATACAGAATGATTCAAAAATCCACATCCATTGCTATGCCACTGAAGTGTACCAGCAGACTTACCAATCACACATACCCCATACTGGAAAGCTACAACTGTGCAACAGAAAACCTCATATACCAGCTACAGTGCAAACACGTAGGCCTCACTACCAACACTCTCCGACAAAGAATGAATGGTCGTAGAGCAGAAACAAAACAAGCAATAGCCGGTAAAGTGGACCTTCTTGATAAAACGAGTCGCAGCACATGCAGCATCACACAAGCAACACTGACTTCTGTTATAACACCAAAGCAGTAAGAACCCTTCCACCATCAAACAATAGCTCAGAACTAAGGCGCTGAGAACTAGCCCACTAATACATTACTAAATCTCGACAACCCTCTGGTCTCTACATCAGATAATCATAACCATAGCACCAGAATACTAATACACCCCACATCTCTCCTTTTGAATTTTCCTGCCACACCCTAGTTCGCTCCCTGGCCACTAGGGTAACCAACCACGCTTCTACCACCGCCATTATTCAGTGTGCCTGGACTCTCCTCCTGATTAAGCTGGCTTAGCCAGCTAAACTTCGCGCACCCACGCAAATGTGTGTTCGTCCTTTATGTGTGAAACTATCAAAAAGTACCAGCCTGTGAGTACCTCAAATTTCTATCATTTTATTCAATTGGTTTAACATAGCTGCAATTTAAATTATTTCTAGAAACAAATGTTGATCATAATGTTCAAAATCAAGAATTTTTCAATCAATGTTAAAAATTGTGTTGAGTCCCATCATTCTGTGCAAAATTACACAATAAGTGCGCAATTTTAAAGCTTGTAGTAATGTAAAAATAGTCTTTGATTCGAGAACTGATTGCAGATGTTATATTAAAACAAAAGGAATAAAAAAATTAAAATAATTTTCCAAAGGAAATCAAACTCTTCTTGCGCTGAGGACAGGTATTTCTAAACATAATCTTCACACCATATGATTTTATCATGAATCGTTTTACCACAAAAAGTGTGAAACGTTTCAGATATCATGCTGTGATCCAATAAAAGTGCTTAGGGCTCCAATAAAGCGTACTTTGCGCAAGATCTCTTTATGTTGCTATAAAAAAGCAGCAGACATAAAACTTCAATTAATTCCTGTCAAAAATTGTGCTCCTCATGTAGGAATAAGTTATATCATGTGCAAAGGGTAGCTGTATAGATATCTTCAGAATCATCTCAGAGTGATGTCATTGATGGTTTTGGAGGTTAAAGCATCAAAAGAAGAGAGTCGTAGGTCACTTGACAAAAGTTTGGAATATTTGCTACAGCTGCCAATTTGGATCGTTTGGTGACTTTAATGAAGCAGAAACTGCTTGCAGTGAATCGACAAAGAATCAAACAGAAGGCAGCACAAGAACAAGACAACTTACACAAGAAAAAGGAATCTGTGAATTAATTCATCCCACTGGTTACCTGAAGACACTGTGCAACTCATTCAAGATTTCTATCAGGACTATGAGTTTCCCAAGCAAATGGCAGGAGTGAAAGACAAGGTCAGTATTTCCAAAAATGTTTACAAACAGAAAAGTCTTTTGCTATGCAACTTGCATGAAGTGTATTGTTCTTTTAAGGTGAAATATCTATCTCTCAAGGTAAGCTATTCAAAGTTTTGTATGCTGCATCCAAAATGTTGTGTATTAGCTGGAAGTTCTGGAACCCATTTTAGTCTGTGTGTGCACTATACACCAAAATGTTGAATTGCTAATTCATTGTCTTGGAGTAGGTGAAAAGTACATTTCACTTTTTCTGTACCTTGTATATGACATTCGAAATCCTGTTTGAATGTTAAGACAGTATCAACAATGTCCTTCTCCAGATACTCTAAAACAGCATCTATGTCATGGTTTTGACTGTGATCCTGATGATGTGATTGAATACCAACAGTGGGTCAGTAGACCACACACAATTACAAACTCTTACCTCAAGTGTAGATGACTATGGAAATCCTAGTATCAAAATAGGAATTACAAACTCTTACCTCAAGTGTAGATGACTATGGAAATCCTAGTATCAAAATAGGAACTTCTCATACCCCATTACTTTATCACAAAGATACAATCAGAATACCTCAAGCATCTGAAATAAACAATGCATGATGAAGAAGTTATCGCTTTATTGGATTTCAGTGAAAATTATTCCTTTGTTATTCAAAATGAAGGCCAAGAATACCACTGGACTAATACTCACTGTACAGTTCATCCAGTAGTCGTTTACTACAAACATTCAGATAAAGCTAGTTTGAAAACAAGCAGCCATTGTTTTTTGTCAAATTACTTGGATCATGTCGATTCCACGGCGTACAAAATCCAGTCTGAAATAGTAGTTTATGTTAAAAATCACCTGCCTCGTGTAAAATACATACATTACTTCAATGACGGATGTGCTGCTCAGTACAAGAACTACACGAATATCCTCAATTTATGCAATCACACACAGGATTTCAAACTCACAGCTTCATGATCATTCTTTGCCACAAGCCATGGCAAATATTCTCGTGATGGACTTGGCAGAACTGTCGAGCGACTAACGTCAAAAGTTAGTCTTCAACGACCATTCAAAGACCAAATTACATCAGTGCCTAAGATGTTTGCCTACTGTAATGAAAACATTACAGGTATTATCTTTCATTACTTTGACAAGAGGGACATGGATGACATTCGTTTACAACTACAACAATATATTCTGGCAAACAGAATCCCGGGTACAAGAGGTTTTCACAGTGCTTCACCAATATCCCAGTATGAGATAAGAATAAAGAAAACAAGTCAGGATAATACATATTGCTTAGTTTACAATTTTGTTATATCAGCTAGCGAAGAACCTGGTTATGCTGTATCAAACCTGTATACTGATTGCTATGTGACGTGTGTATGACAGCAAATGGTTTGTTGGTGTTAAACAACATTAACAAGTCAGAAGAAGATGCCCAAGTAAACTTCATGCACCCTTCAGGTCCAAGTACTTCTTTTTAGTGGCCTTCACCTCGAGAGGATGTCTCCTGGGTTCCTTTTGCACACGTACTAAGCATATACAGTGAAACCTCGTATTTACGTTACCGTTATTTACGTTTTCCCGCGAATTGCACTTTTTTCTTCAGGTACAGTTTGCCATTTAGTGCAATGTTAAATTTTCCTGCATATCACATCATCAAAACTTTATTTTTCCCGCTGTATACGTTTCTCGCCCATGTTTTCGCCATCCGAAGACAATAAAAACACAAGATTTCAGAGTCATACATGATGAAGAAAGGACATCTAAACTGGTTTGGAAATAGAGCAAAGAAGAAACAGCAAAACGAGGTTGGTGATCACGTGCAAAGCCATAGGAGAATGACTGTGATCGCGTGTAATGCTTGCGCTCACGGCACAATAAATTCAAGATGGCGGCAAGAAAATTGCTGCAGCTAGCACTATCGATTGTCTCGAACGCTATTGTTCACTGTATTCACGTTGGCAACATTGATCTCTTTACGTACGTTCGTTTGTTTTGTAATCGCAAATAACTGTAACTTTAACCTAAAATTTTCAACACGCGTTTGAAAATGTTTTATTATAAACAGTTGTGTTTTAAATCATTTTAATTTTAGTGCAGCGTGTTTCAGATGGCTATAAAACGTTAATGTAATTGGGGGGGAGGGGGGGGGGGGCTAAAATTTTCGATGAAACAAAACTAGATATTGTAATAATGGGGAAATGTGACGAGTTCGTGGAAACATGTGTTGATCTGAATAAGAAACTTTACATTCCCATTAAAAGGTGTGCGGTTTGTGTCTAAATTCGTGACAGCATTTGCAAAAAATGGTAAAATGCCGAACAGTATTAAGCAAACGATAAAAAAAATAATAATCAGATCTAACATTTTAAGATGTTCTCTTGGTATGTGCACGTCCCATAAATCTTCCCATAACAATATATTCAATTCCGATATTTGTAACTTACAATGTACCAAATTTTATGTGACAAAATGTGATAAATGCCTTGCTTGCATGAAAACTATCACTTAGATTTTATCTGTAGAGAGTTTTTTAAGCAACATGAAAACAAAAGTACTAAAAAAGGTAAGCTGACTAGATTTTTTTGAGATTTCCCTTAATTTACACTTTCCCGCTATTTACACTTTTTCGCCTTGTCCTACTGAAAAGTGTAAATAAGGGGTTTCACTGTAATACAATGTAATTTTACAGCAATAAGAAATACTGTGTGGCGCTCGGAACAACAACAGAGAAAAATTTATGTAACCACAGTGAAAAACTGTACATCTTTATGGTTACTGTGCATTGGTTGAAGTTGAAATTGCTGGATACAAGTAGCAGCAGGAGTCACGCACAGGACTGCGCTCTGGGGCTACCATCTCCAACTAATAATGGGTAAAGATCCGCACTACATGTTTCATGTGGACATTTGCCCCTCGCTTGTAGAATTCCAGCACACATATACAAAATTGTATGAAAAAATATACACACAGTGAAAGCCCACTACTACGAGTATGGTATATTACGAGACGTTTGTAATTATGAGTGATTTGTAATGCATTGTCAGTTTGTGTTTACAGTTTATTATATAAAAGTTCAGTATTTACGAGCTGTATCGTCACGAGCACTTTCGTAGATTCGAGAGATTCACAAGCAACAATCATCAACATACCATGCAAAATGATTTTTTTTAAATTATAAGTTACCATAAAAAATACAAGCGCACGTGATAATCATCGTTCATCGGCTTAGCGTGGCAGTGAACAACGCGAGATACGACAACGGTGGAAATGCAGTTGCATCTGGCAATGCTGCAGGGACTTGCTCAACCTCAATTGTTATGGACGCCATCTTGGTATAGCACGAAAGTGAAAGTGGCCCATGGACTGAGTACACAGCATCACTTGCGTGCATCTTGGTTTTATTGTGATAACGAACGGCATTGCAGAATCAGTTTTAAACTCGCTATCATTTTTTTATTGTGTATGTTATACTGCAAGAAGTTAAAAAGTTATGTTTACGTAATCTGCTAGAGTTGTTTGCAGAACACGTTAAGATTTGTCCGATCATGGCAACCCATCAAAAGCAAACTTCATTTGGATCACTTTTTGAACGCCCGGAGTTGAAGTTTTATACTACCAAGCATAACCAGAGTAAGTTCATAAACTTTTTGTGATGTGTCTTTATTGTCGATTTAAATACATTTACAACGTGGGAAATATGGAACAGCCGCGCATCTTTTGTTAGTCCAATTGTATGATCTTACTGGTGCAGCATTGTTTGTTTCAGCCAATCACAAGTGAGCTGGCAGTGCTGTACGTTTTAGTTGCTGACTCGCTAGACGTTCATTTTTGTTTGGTTTACCTTACGTTTTGCCATGCTGTAGCGAGTGAAAATGGTAACATAAAGCTAATGGAGATCATGAAATACATAAAATTATTGAATGCTACACCTAATACACATGCCTATCATTTTTGGCAATCTTGTTTTATAATCGCAGAGATAGGAAGGTAAACTGTACTGTTATTATTTCTATCCCACATACGTCAATAACATAGAAAATTGTTTGTTTATACAAACATTCAGTTCTTACGACAACTTGTAATTATGAAAAATTTTTGTGCTGTTACGAAATCTCTTAGTAATGGGATTCCATTGTACATACATTATACAGTCAAACTCACTTAAGACGTTCCCACGAGATACGTTTTCCCAGCTGAGTCGTTTGATTTGTTTGGTCCCATCACTTTTGTCATAAGAGCCACGGTTAATTTTCCCATATTTTACGTTTTGCCACGTGCCTGATTTCCCGCGTAATACGTAATACGGTCAACTTTAGTAAAGAAACAGAATTTTTTAAAAGTAATGTACGCAATTTTTTTAGTAAACAAACTGAAAGGAAACTGCAAGAAAAATACTGCATTTGTTTACGTTTTTGCACTGTCATCACAGATACCTGATGTGAGATGTAGCGTTCCACAGACGTTAGCGAGCAGGTACACTCAGGATGGCCAACGTATGCGCTTAACACAAAATAATACAATCCGCCATTGGTGATCACGTGCAAAACCGTAGCAGATTGACCGTGATCGCGTTTAATGCTTTGAACTCACGGCACAATAAATTCAAGACGGCGGCAAGAGAATTGCCGCCGCTAGCACTATCGATTGTCTGGAACGCTATCGATCACTGCACCCACGTTGGCAACACTATCACGTCGATTTTACCTGAAGAGAATTTTTGAAACAACATGTAAAGGGGTTTTCACTGTACATTAAATTGTCCTTGCGACTCCGAAATAAAATTTAATAAAGACTGCACCTACAACAAATACGACAACAGGGTTTTAGTTAGTTAGTTAGTGAGTGAGTGTGTGTGTCTATATATATATATGTATATATATATATGTATATATATATGTATATATATAGACACACGCACACGTTATATCTCATTTTATATCTTAGCCTTTATAGTGCTCAAAATTGTAGTGGGTTTATTGACGGTTGAAGGAAAATCTTTTGGCATTGGAAATTGTCACTGCATTTGTTTCTATTTCAATTGGGGGGGGGGGGGGGAACTCAATTCTCAACTTTCTGTATGAATTCGTGAAAATTTATCAATTGAATGACAAATTACGAAAGAACTGCACAATTTTTAATGTGTTCTGTAATAAGTCACGACTGATTCGAGATATCAATCACACAAATCGAGAAAATCAATTTTAAACAGTGAAAGCAAATTTCAAGAGTACTGAAATAGACATGAAAGTGGTGGTTGTTTATGTTAAGTGACAAAATGTTTACCTATCTTGGTATTATGTAATTCCTGCTTACTTTGGCTTGTAATTCATAGTGATAAAACAAATAATATACTTGTAACAATGGCAACATTAATTATGAACGAAGACATTTACGTCTGTAATTATGATGTGACAAAATTGGCCAGAATTGGTATCTCTGCAAATGACACACACAATTAATTTTCTGTATGCATCACGTAAAATGCAAGGAACCAATTACATAACCCAGCATAAATCTTCCAGAAAAAAAAAAGTGAAAACAACGGGAGTAAAACAGATTCTTAAATAGAACATTTAGAGGCGAAAAACCAAATGAACAAATTCAAAGTACATAGGTTATGCTATTCAAGTTTTTCATTCTTTGTCATGTTTTTGTACCCTTAAATTTTGAATACTGACACAATATCATACAATATGAGTAAATAAATTTGTATCACAGTTCAATTTAATTATAGAATGGTATAATTGAAAACAATGGAGTGTTAAAAAAGTGTCCAATCAATCCCCAAAAAAAAATTCCGTGATTTTTCCATGACATTCCCTCATTTTTATAACACCAACATAAACTTTCATTTTAAACGTACTGGTAAGCTACAGTGTATTATTGTATATTGTATCTACACAATTAAGGCACACGTTACATACCTGCACTCCAAAATCATTGAAAATTTGATGGACTTGATTAAAGAAGACTTAAGTGTGTGTGAACTTTAGTGCTAGCTACTGACGTCAAATTGTCCACTTCTGTAAATCTAACTCAAAACCAGCTTATCATTTTGTATAAATGTCCACACAGACGACTTATTAGTCACAACACTATCCAAATTCACTTTATACACAATCATATAAAACTTTTAATTTAACAATTAAGGAAAAACTTATTAGAACATAACTAAGTAGTTTTAAAGAGACTATTTCTGCATCAATAAGTGCTGCTTCTTTTTTTGCATCTTCTATGATATTTTGTTTTTTTTTTGGCAGCAAGATCTTTAACATCTATTGCAAGTTCTCTTTTTGTTAATTTCAGCAGCACTGCTAGCCTCTTTCGGTGCCATCAGTTTAGTTATTGTTTCTTTATAACGAGCATGAGAGTTTCGTGCAGCATGATTTATTTCCTTGGAAGTATTGGAAATAAAGGTGTCGAGACACCCGCTGCTACTACCCATCATAAACATGTCTCTTGGCAACCGGAGACTCTTCTCTGAGGTTTTCCACTAAACACTCACTATAAATTGGGAAACCTCTCTCTAGATTTGTATTTCCAGGCGAAATGACGAGGACAAATTTAAGGAAGGCTAAAAGCTCGTCACAATTTGGTCGAGAGGCTACAAGTTTCATCCATAAACTGTCCAGTTTATTCTCATTTCTCACAAATGTCTTCAAGGTGTCCTTCATATCTTCTGTATCACACAAAACCCTGCACTGTCTCTCAACTCTGTCAGTTTTGGTTCCTGAAATCCAGTTGTTTTCAACCGAGATTTTAATAATCTGCTTTAGATGTTTGCTTCGCAGAGCTGGTCGCACTACAACATCTGGATCAAGACAAGAGATCCCCTCATTCAGAGAGTATTTAAGAGGTAGCATTCCAGAATTTTCTCACAAAAGTTTTTAAAGCAATTTCTACAATCATTTCAAAACTGCAGAATTTCCAGTTCAGATGCACTTTTAATTATACGCAGAGAATCACGAGTAGCATAAACAATATCAACATGCTTTGCTCCTAATAAACTGATTTTATCAGAAAGATCAATGCCTGTGACCTTACTAGAAGATTCCAGCTTCTCTGATTTGACAAATTTTGTCACGATATTTTTAAGCAGTGAGTTTAGTGCCTTGAACAACAGAGGTGCCATTGTTGCAAAAGGCATAATTATCATTGCTCTTTCTGCTACTTTGGTATCTTCCAACCATCATTGGGACAACATTTCAGTGGGAAAATAGAAGAGCCAGAAAGCTGAACATAATCACTTCCACACGAAGGCACATTTTAAAATAAGAAATAGAGTGCTCTCAAAAATTCCATTACCTTCCATCCAGCCGCCTTCAGTGATGCCTTGAAGACCCTATGAAGAGAATGCAG
>PNEQ01050465.1:17500-19857 GCA_003012365.1 Medauroidea extradentata
ATTACATGTGAGACATTTTACTATAGACCACTGACAGCTACTCATCCTACCCACCCTCTTACCAACTTGGATATACCTGATCAACTACGAATATATTAAATCTATCAAATTTTGAAATCAATATGATTAATAGGTAATTTTTTAAATTATTACAGATGCAAGATCATTTCCTGTACACCATCTATAACTACACACCCTCTTAGCTACACCTGATTAATTTCACAAACTCCCACCTATCAATTTTAAGTTTAAGCCTATGCTACTTTATAGAGTTCATGCCTCGGCCATGTTTGCCAAATGATGTTAATACTTCGACAAGGACAAAGCATCTTCGCTTGCGACTGCAAGCACTTCGGCCATGGTGATCGCTGGTCTAGGTGAGCACTTTGTTTGAGCCTTGGGACTTCCTTGACCATGCTGACATTTGCAGATGAGTTACTGAACCACAGGTGTCACTTTTCCCCCCATAAAACTATCCAGCTAAATAAAAAAACTATGGTTGGGTCGAATCCCACATTTTTTTAATCCGAAACTCAAATTCGAACACACAAGTGTTCTTCGAATCAACCCCTCGAATCAGAATCTTAGTGTGAAAATAAAAAAGTAGCGAAGAGCAATTGTTTAATATATTTGGAGTTTATTTAATTCACAAATTACTAACTAAAAATGCTCATTTAAACACTCACCTTATAAATTTTGCTGTTTAATTTTTTTTTTTTTACATTTATGTATCATAAACTGAAGATAAAATACAAAACAACAAAAAGAAAAGTTAAAAAAAGTCCATTTAAACACGGGGAAAAAAATAGTGTAGCCTTGGTATATATTTGGTCATTGTACATGCAGTTGAAAAATGTTCCCAAGCTCCACTAGGCATTCTCCGGTAACACACTACGAAAAAAGATCATAAATGACAGAGTCTTCAAAATATTTCAAAATACTGTAGCATAAAATCGTATAAAGGCAGTTTTAGTTCTCAAACAAAGAAGTGAATGTCATAGTATCGCATACGCATTTCTTTGTTCAAATAGCATAGAATAGTGAGAACACAATGCCGGTAGATAGCTGTCGTAGCGACTTGTACTTCCGATAATCGGTAACAGAGTACGCGCCAGTAGCCGAGCTTTGATAAGTCAATATTATTTGTTGCGAGTGTCGACTTCCAAGTTCGTTTTCCCGATCGTTTATTTTTCAGAGACGCCGACACATTTTGTTCCAAGATCGGAATAAAATTAAGTATTTGTAAATAAAACTATGCGTAAGTGCAACTGAGGCCATTTCCAAAAAGCGAAGTTTTTAAATTGCAGAAAGAAGTGCAGTGCACAACGTACATAGCATATCTTTGGCAGTTGGAAAACGTTTTCGTGAGGACAACAACAACTTACAGGTTAAGTCATTGATTACCGAAGCACAAAAGAATTAGTAAAATTGGTTTTATCTAAATAATGAAGATGATTTTATGAGCGCAGTCTATTCGGCCATTGGAAAAAAACTGCAGACTTGTTTACTGTACGTTTGTGAGAAGACAAAAATACAGGTTATGTCATCTGATTTTACAGACTGTGAAGCGCAAAAGAATTTGTAAATTTGTTAGTTTTATCCATCATCGATGCTAATTTTCAGTGCAGAAAAACTTTATACTTTGTAAACGTAATAAATTTCAGTTTGTAGTGGTACTAAATAATGAATTGTTTTTAATAGATATTCGGCATGAATCCCTCGAATACATGCTTGAATCTCGAATCTCTCGAATACCTGGGATTCGAGGGTATTAAAAGGTTTAAAGATTTGAACAGCCCAACCTTTTATAAAAAAAAAAAAATTAAAGAAACCCTTTCATTTACACCTAATCTATATGATGAAATCACAGGATTGATCCTGTAAATGACTCAGGAGAAATTTATAAAATATTGCAATTAATAAAATTTTTAAGTAAATTAATTAAAGAAATACATTAATAATTATAAGTCCTTTGCCAGATTAAATGAATAAAAATATTTCATTGTAATCCTTTCACTGCTGCCTATTGAACAATATTATATATATATATATATATATACAGTGGCGGCCGGTCAATGTTTTGAGCTCAGTGCTCTGAATATAATGTTCTTCACCCCCTCCCCGCTAAATCGCTATACTTTCTTTCCCTGCTAATAACCGTATTTTTAACTCAAAGGTTTACATTCTTTACATGTATTGAGAAATTGCACTGCGTTTCATGGCAAGCAGTAATGTAGCCAATAAAGTGTGTTGTAAAAAACTTTCAACTTAAAGATGTTATCTACAATGTATAACTGCGTTCCCTCAATGTTTCCTCGCGATTAATGTGGACCCGACTCGTAGATAAAATGCCAACA
>PNEQ01050466.1:0-19855 GCA_003012365.1 Medauroidea extradentata
CCTTGACATAATTTGCCGTTATGCGGCTCTCCCGGCCTCGTTGACGGCTCCGCTTGGCACACAGGAAAAGGAGGGAATCTAAAGTCTGCTATTTTGCCCTAGTTGGATGGACCTTCAGGGCGACGATTCGGGTCGGCTCAGAAGCAAGCAAGGGAGACTCACCCATTTCTCGTCGAAATTGCAGTCAATTATGCGGACTTACCACACGGCCGCAACGTCCCACGGCATTGCACTTTCCCACCTTGGGAAACGAAGCAGAGCGCACACAGGAAGTTCTGCTTACCGTCCAGCAACACTCGTTAATCCCTTTTTCAAACTGAGGGTGGCTTCCCCTCACCGACCCTTCCTAGTCCACGCCCGACACAAGAGTGAGCTTCATTTCTCGAGCGGCCGACAACTCAACTTGCCGACATGCGCGCCCCTACCGCCAGTCAACGGAACCAGACCGCCCCCTCCCCTCCCGGGCCTACCCCTCCATGGCCAGTGGAGTGGGAGGTCTGAAGAGGAAAGCGAATGCGCCGGCACCGTCAACTGGGGCTTCCACCAATTACCACTCAAGCCGAAATCCTCGAGACTACTGGAAACCCAGAACAAAACCCTCTAGAGACCCAAGACCCAACCTGGACTCAGAAATCAACGTAAAACTCTCCTAATGGAGGCCCTGTAATTAAGGGTGATCGCTCAAAGTTACTAATTTATGTTACTTATTCTTTCTTCCATACTCTGTGGTTTGCTTTGTGTGTCATGTGTCTATGGTGAGTATTCTCTTGTTATCTCTGTGCTAATTTGCACTTTTTTGTGATACTGGTAGGGCCATCACCTGTAGGCAATGATCTTGCTAAAAAGCAAGTCATCTGTAAAAATGTGTATTAAAAAAAGTTGCACGGCAGCTACAATCCTAATTTAAACATTGCTTTGGCTAATTACGTCACAAAAACAATTTGAAAGTTTCTTGTTAAGTAATATTTGTGATTGGAAAACAGATTTCAGCCTCTTTATTTAAAGTGCCAATATTTTGAAAAAATTGTTAAGACGTAAACCTAAGACTGAATATTTAGGTGATTTAGACAAATGTTTTGTTAAACAATAAAAATAAGGGATGCCGATTATACTGAAAACAAATAAGAAATCACACTAGTGTCAGTTCACAGCACATTTAATTGTTAATGTCAATAAATGTAATAAAAATGTCCTATAGTCAAATGCCATACGTGTTTGTACAGACAAAATTTGGTAATTTTTTATGAGGCTGATATTTAAATTTTAAATGTGTCTATTATTTATTATAAAATTTTATGGTGGCTTATTTTTAGACCATTATAGCAATTAAAATTTCTCTCGAAGAAAAATTAATTCTAATCTACTACAAACATACTAAAACACTGGGAAAAATATCTCTGGTACATTGAGAACAAAAATTACTCGGTGCAGCTGGACAGTACTTATTATTACAATTAGGTAAAAGTGTCTTGTGTAAAGTTATTTTTTCTTAAGGTTGCTGTCCACCTGCACGTTAGAGACCCAGAAGTGACGAAGATATAAGAGCAACCTTGAAGTGCATATCAAATGCAGCATTGTCTCAACAAGCCAAGCGCTGAACTACAGTGCAAGGTTTCCACCGAACCATTTCTTCTATGGGACATTAAGATATGGCATAATTTTACTGGCGGAAAGTCTGCAGCCAAGTTCAGGGTACATCTATATCCGAGTTTCACATACATCCTGTTGGTACATTTTTATGTACAACAGTCTGAAAAGGCAGTTTTTGGCTGTGTTTTTAATGAGCATGATTTCTTAACAATGTGATTCCAAACTTCTCCAAAGTGTTCTTATATTTGTACATTCAGTGGGCACACGTGTAATAGTTTCGTAGAAAGAACGTGTTTACGAACACACTGCGACACATTTAAAATGCGTGGTAGGCAATACCATTGATGTCATTATTCTAAGATCCTAACTACAACATTAAGCAAGGACTCACCGTCCCGACCCTAAGGTTTATTGTAAATATGGATTATGCAATGAAATTTATGTTTATTTTTTAGTTTTACAGAGTGTAAAAAATGTTTTACTGGTGCACTTTTTTGTAGGGACCTGTGGTGTACATTAACTTTGGCAGAGATGTTGATTATGAAGTTTTGAGGAAAAACAATGTTGGTATTGAAGATAACATAGTTCTTGCAAGGCTGGGAACTGTATCACCTCTCGAACTGGTAATTATTTGTGTAGTTTGATTCGACTAGTGTGTATGTAAAAAATGTCCTTGTATTGTAACAAAAAACATTTTTTTTTTTCCAATTAAAAATTGTGTGTCTAATAGTCAACAGAAATGATAAATGGTTTATTGTGGTATGCATACCAGTTAGTGCAAGTGATTTCTTGGTTATAATGAAACATTGATGAAGTGTATACTGTATCACACACAAGATTTGTTTGCACTGTTTCATTTCCAGTAATAAAAATTGTAATAATTTTTGTATGAAAATGATACTTGTGCTAATTTTTGTGTGTTGGCCTTGCTATAGCCTATAACCTAATGCGTGGTTTGTTGTGTAGATATATGAAGCTTTGAGAAGAGGTGCGGCTGGAGTTGTGCTGTATGCTGATCCCCAACAGTATCGAGCCAGCAGTTCAGCTTCTCTGTGGCCTCTTCTTACACCAGCTCAGCTTGCATTGCTTCATATGCTGAACTCTGAAAACATCCACGAAGATGGTAAGGGTTATAAATCTTTAATCTTTGTTACCAATTAACAAATGACCCCAGGATTGATTGGAAAAGCATATTGCTGTAGGCAGTATTTAGTTGACATTTATTCCATAACAGCTTTGTCACTACTTTAAGTGTACGTGTGAGCAGTACAGTATTCAAATACATTTTCAACCATGTAGTGAATACAGTCCATTTCTAAATTTCCGTTAGGAGAAAAGTAACTTACTGATCATGCAAATGTCACAGTTGTTTTAAGAGCCGTGGTGTTGAGGCTCATTGGAGATATCCAATTTTTCACTTTAACTTTGACCTAAATAAGGATTTGGTGATTCGGATATCTAAAACAGTGCACACATTTTCATCATGGTGCTTTCTGGCTCAAAAATCTTTGACACAGTAAGAGTTAGTATATTTTGTCTTTTTTAAGATTTTAGTTTTTGGCAGTTGTATTGGCAGTCCTGTACAATTTTTCTTAGGTGATTTCTGTTCGCATGTGCGACTCAAACACACTCGCACAGTGTGATATAGACACACAAACAGGTGGGTAGACATACAGACAGACACACACACGTGTACACACATTCACGTGCATGCACACACACACGCACGTGCATGCGTGACAACTGTTAAACTGCACTGTGTGTTAATAAAAATATTCACTTAAGAAAAAGTTTACACGTCAGCCTTCAGTACTATAAAAATATAAAATTCTTCCACACTTTATCCCCTTATGAAACTTACAGGGTGTCATAATTGAATTGGTCATTTGGAAAAGGGCACAGGTCCAGGTTTTGCCAGTATGTTTTTTTTTTCTATTTTTGTATGCTACGAATGTGTGTGCATCGTTCGACGTGAAAAGGACACCCCCGTCGTGTCATCCTACTATACTGGATCTTTTCACAGTTCATTTAGAGAAGGATACATGTCCAGTAGGTGTGTCTTTTTTCACCGGAACGAGTAGATGTGTCTCTTTTCGCCGGAACGAATTAAAGTTAATTGTTCGCAACTGAATCATAGGGATCAATAATCTTTTGCCAACGAATGAGTTTGTGCGTTAGTGTTGTGTGGGTATTCGAATTTTGTGTCCACAACATGAAATCCAACAAAGCAAGGTTTTACTCATACCATGAAGGAGAAGCCTATAAAGGGCCAAACAAAGTCTGTACATTTTTACATGATTACATCAATGAATGTGTCGAAGAATCTGTGACTGAACTACACATTTTCTCAGATGGCTGCCCAGGGCAGAACTGAAACCATTCAGTAGCGTGCTTTCTGTTGGCCTTAGCGTTCAGTGGACGATGATAAAAAAAAAAAAAATTATAATTATTTTCCGATTAGGAGTCATTCATTTAATGACTGTGAGGAACTTATCTGTTGTGAAACGAAAAATACGAAAGGATGACAGACTTCATACAGAATATCAGTATATTAGATTAATTGTAGAATAATCAACTTCCAACAAATTTTCTGTGAAAAAACTTAAAGCTTCTGATATTATTGATTTTAAAAAGAGGTGGCCCACCTTCTATAAAAAGTCTTGGTGCTCTTATTTTTGTCTCTAGGCAAATATATTCCTCGAAAGGACAAAATTACTTTCCAAGTTCCAAAATATTGTTATTTTCTTTATAATTTTGAAAATCCTGGAGTGTTACACGTTTCTGAGTGGATTTATGGACTGGTATCAGAAGAATTTCCTTTGTCACGACGAGCAGGTCTTCGTTCATCCTTGCCAACAGAGAAAGATTTTCCAGCCTGCAGTGGGTGACTGCCTATCAATGCAAAAAAATCTGTGACTTCAAAAAATTCCTCAGTACATTCCTGAAGAACATTTGCCTTACTACAATAAACTAATAAACAACTGGCCAACTACTGAAAGGGATGAAACACCCGAAGAAGATTTTTAAAAAATGTGAACATTGTCTGTGAAACCTTTTTTTTTTGTGTGTTTAACTTGAGAACAAAAGTCATCAGAAAAATAGTGATGCAGTGCAACAGATTTCTTACGTTTCATGTCTCTTATATACAATAAAATGTTAATAGTTGCATAATTTTTTGTAGAATAAGCACAGTTATTTCAAAAAGGGCACATCCAATAGTTCATTAATTTTTTTGTATCTAACTGCTGTACATGCTGTACATTCTGTAAATCTTGTGTTATGTTGTAAATATGTTCTATATAACAATATCTATATAACAATATTGGTATTGATATTGTAAGGGAAGTAAGGCAGGCATGTTGGCAGGGACACTTTACGAACGTATTAAATATCTGTACCTCGCACAAATATAGTAGCATTGAGATTAGGGGTTAAAAATTTTTTGATTAATTGTGTGTAGTGGTTTATGTAGGTTATTATGGTGTCTTGAATGTACGCGGTTTTCGTTATCTGCGGATTTCGTGGAACTAAATATCGCGGATAAGGCGGGCCGGTTTATAAAGGATGAAAGTTTAACGTGATACGGTGGCAAATAAATTGCGGCGCTAAATACACTTTATTGAAAAAATTTTTTTGTTCTTTCTGGTCTATCTTGGTACAGCGCGCATAGGCTATAGTGCGGGTTAGATTTAAGTCTCCCGACATGAGCGCTTTATCGAGCTTCTACTGTAGTTACAAAAGGAATTATTGATAAATAGACAAAAATAACCTTTCCTGTTTCTTTGTCCTCTCCTCCTCTCTGTTTCCTGCACTCTTAAGTCTAATGTTCTCATTTGGTAGAAAAATATCGTAGTGCAAATGTATAATACTCTACAAGTTAATGTTTTGCTGTAAATTACATTGGACACTTTCTTCTTTGTTGTGGCGCAAAGTTGTGAGAAAGCAAAAGATAGTCCAAATGCTTTTGTTTGTTTTGATTATCTCTGTACACTATTTATAAATGATCTGAAAGTGCTGTACAAGGTCAGAAAAGTGTTACAGGGAATATTGCCACGCTATTACAAGGGAGAAATTCTGAATTATAGGGACTACTATAGCTTTGGCTTAAAATCTACTACTGTAGTTGTGTCCTGAGATATAAAATAAAATAATCAAAGTTATGGCCCACAAGGTTGTGTGTTAAATTGAAGCAGACATTGTTTTGTATTATTGCAGATGGCACTTCTAATTGTGCTGGTTAGAAGAAATTGTCCCATGTTCTGTTTGTTTATACATGAATTTAAGTAGCAAAATAAGTATGAATTAGTAGGATTATATAACCTTCACAGTAGTACGAGTGAAATTTTATGCTGCAATTAAGGATGTGCTTTTCCAAATAAATCTTGTAATCTCTGATCTCACAAGACAAGAGACCAGATCATATGGCAAACAGCATTGAAACTCAAATAACACCGAAACACATGTTAATACACACCCCCAAAACTCTATATTTGTTCATAAAACCTTGATTATTTCCTTTATGTACGAAACCTCATATTTTAATGTATTGACTGAAGGAATACGTAGTCTGAATTTTCCCAAATTTGCAGTGGAATAACTTGAAATCTTAAAACAGATTAGACCTGCAGTATTTATTTTTGTTTATGTTAGTCGGTATATATTTTATAAAATGATTACTTGTAATAATGTAACTTTATAAAAGTTGTGTGACAATTGAACTCATATCTTGTTGAATATGCATTTTATGAACCTTAAATATTGTTTGCAAAAATAAAACCATATAATCTTGTCCCTACTGATTTATAATGAAAGGAAATCTGCTTCTTGTAGGTGGATTGGCAAGCTGAGAAAATTTTAACACTGAGTTTTGAGTTAGATGAGATAGAATAAGCTGCCACAATGCTACAACCATGCAACCAAGACAGAACTATAAGAAAATGTGTAAGCAAAATTCAAATTGTGGATAAATTGTAGTAAAGTCAAACGCATGCTTCTAGTGTTGTGATTTATGAATCTGTGTGGCATTTTTGGAGTTACAACAGTCTAAAAATATTAAGTAGTTTTTAGCCATTTTGAGGGTCCCCAAAGTAATATTTTTAATATGCATGGCTGTATTTTTTAAAATAATACAACCATAGTTTCAACCGTGTTCTTTTTGTGGATAAATTTATTGGAAATAACTTGCGTGGTTTCTTGTAGAAAAGAAGAAATATGGCATGTTACAATACCGTTCAAGCGTTAAGTACATGAACATAATCCAGGCAAGATTTGATCAGTGTGGAACAACTATGTGAGACTTGATAGGACTATTGTGACTAGGCATCTTTGCAGAAGATTTTAATTTTGACAGTATCCTTACTGGAAATTTGGGAAAACAAAATGAAATGACACATACTTTGCTTGAGCAAGTAACGTGACCTCTGGTACTCGTAATGATTGTACTTGCTTCATCTGCATCCACAGTGTGTTTCTTCAATTCACTTTGCCATTTGGAGACATACTTGTGCTCTTCAATGACCCCAAGATGTCTCACTTATTTCACTTTGCTGCATATTCAGTGTGTCATGTTTATCACTCTCGTTTACACCACCACTAAAGATGCAGTTCCAGAAGGTCATTTACAGTTTATGTACGAAAATTGCTTAGGTAGCATAATTTTGCTCTTTGAAAATCAATTTTTTCGCACCACCCTTCTCACTTTATTGGGGTGGTTGGTAATCACTTTGCCAGACTTTCCCCTTCCCAAATAAAATATTTGCTCTCTACAGAAGTGCATATGTACGTGCATATCCAGGCTTTTAATTTGAGGGGGAGGGAATAGTAAGAATAATATATGTTTGTATATAATTTTTATTTAATGAACTGTTGATTTAATGTTAATGTAGTAGTGTATGTCATAAAATTATTTAAGTTAGTAATATACATAATGAGAAGTGTTTATGCAAAAAATTTGTGGACAAAGAAATTTATTTTTGTACAAAATACAGTATTAGAATTTAGATAAAATAAATCTATATTTAGAAAAATTTGGTTTTTATAATACTTAAGTTTGATGACATTTCTAAAATTTTCCTGAATTTTTATAGTGCATAGTGAAGATCAGTCAATGGAAGAAAGTGTACCTGTCCAGGTTGTATCAGCAGATTTTGCAAAACAAATATTTGAGTAAGTAACATTTGAGTTTAATCTGTTATAGTAATTAAAATTAAAATTGCACTTGAAAGCCTGTATATCTGTTTTAAGCTAATTTAATGTAAAAGGAAGTGTTATTGGTACATACTTTCAAGTTAAGAGAATGTTCCAACTGGAATCCACCTCGTGTTCCCACCTTCTGGCAGGGGGTGGGTAAAACAGGGGTTTCCCCGTCAACGTCAGCCACGTTTCCCACATTTGAAAAATTCGGGAACGAACCCTCTGGAGATCGAACCCGGATCGCCTATGTGGCAGGCGAGAGGTCTGAACCCTCGACCATTGCGGCCCTATAGAAATTTTCAACTTGAAGTACCTAAATGTTAACACAGGAAATTAATTTGAAATCTGCGGTTATGTTGGAAGCTTATTTTTTCAACAGTTACACCTAGGGTACTTAATTCCTCTTTCGGGGCAGTTATGTTTTTGCAAGGTTGTAGTAAATTTTAAAAAATTGTTGTGATTGTTTTATGTGCTTACATTGGAAATTAGGTTACTCACCGGATGCAGCATGACCCTTATTTACATAATGTATGTTAATCAGTCATCTTATGCCTTTGGTTGTTAGTGTAGTTTTTCTGTAATGTAGGTAGGTATCACTTCCAGAAGTTTAAGTTGTAAAACAATAAAAATTCTTAATCTGAATGCTGTTAAAAAGCTGTCTAGTTACTGGTATTTTAAGAAATTGTGTACTAAAACAATAACTAAGTGTTCAGCCATAATTGCAACAGTTTTGTGCACTTTGCTACTATAGGTTGTCATGTACATCTTCAGATGGAGTCTCTCAACCTTGACTCTCTATGCACACTCATCATCTTTGTTGCATTTGGCCAACTTTCATGTTTTGTGGTGGAGGGAAGAAAAATGGGGGATGGGGGCAGGAGGTAGCATCCCTGCCCTAGAATATCTCATTTATTTGTTCCCTCACCCAAGTTCCGTGATCATATTAAATAATAGTCACAAAAATCAATTAGAATGAAGCAGTAGTTTCTGAATTTGTAGTGGATATTTAGTGGCAAAGAAAGAATGATACTCCAGAATTCATGTGTCTGGTTATGTTCATTACATGTTAGATTCCCAAGATATAATCTACCAACCTCTAAGCTCTGCAAGGCAGCATGAATGTGTATTAATAAATGAATGTAACACACCTTATGTTTTGGGTTTTCATATTTGACAGTGTGTGTATTCTGCTTAGGGAAATGAAGAATGATCAGAATGAGGTACCTGAGGTGCCTGAAGGTTGGCAGGGTAGCCTAATGACTGACTATCATTTTCAGTCGAGCAAAAGTCCCTTGCTGATAAGGTTAGAGGTGAATACTGTGAATGTGGGGAGGGCATTCTACAATGTCATTGCAGGCATAAAGGGCAGTCAAGAACCAGGTATTTAAAACATTATAACTGTTTTAGTATGATACTGTAATATTTTTCACCTTATAACTCGTTGAGAGAATGCTGTAAACTACTATATGTTGAAGTCTCCTTGTGCATGGGTTTTTGTGGGACTGTGTGCACGTATGTGGATTAATGCTTACTGTTGTTTGTTATCAAATATGATTTAAATCCCCATCAGCAGTCATATTTTTTTACCTGTTGCTTATAAAGTACTTCAGTATTATGAATAAAGTCTCAGGTCTCCTGGTATACTTTGTACTGTATTAATGTATGCTACTAAATTTATGATTGGTTATAATGTGCATTCATATATTTTTTCTATGGCGGTTGACAAGATATATGTGAATTAAAAAACAATAAAATTCTTAATACACACAGGAAATGTGTATGACAGTCAGTTTATGTTCTCAAGATGTCTGTCTGAGTGAAGTATATTTATAGGCTTTTCATGATAAAGTCATTACTTCTGAAGTCTTGGTTATTTTTTCTTTAATTTTATATATTTCTGCCATTTGTTAATGTAAACGTAGCAGTTTAAGTAATGAACAAACTGTATCGAGTTCACAATAATCAAATGTTTAAGTATGGTTATTATTAAGTGCAGTACAATCCCCAGAAATGCTCACTTTATTTTGAACAGCCTGTAGTGTGTTTGAAGTGGAGGCATACAAGGGAGTGTAACACTTTGTCCCAAAAGTCACTTAGACCTAACCTGACCTGTAAATGGCATTGACTGCCTCCACTGTATTATTAATGTAAGTTCAAATTCTGGAAAATTCTTTGTTATTTTTATAAACACGTTGAATGTAATGTACCCTACATGTTCCTTAGGGCGGAAAAATAAAGCTTGAATAATTATTTTAAGAAACAATAAGTCCTCCTGAACTTCACCTCACTTAAATTTGTTACGTTATTCCATTGTTAGTACAGTATTTTGATATTGTGCTTCCCTTAAAGTTGGCTGCTGATATGTTTCGTGTTGTTTGAAACTTGAAACACTTATTTTTTACTATTCATCCTCTTATTCCACACCATCTACTGTATCTTGCACACTTTTCGACCATTGTTATACCTTCAGGTTGATTACGGATCTGTTTTTGGCCCGTCTTAACTACAATGTGACGTTGGTAAGACGTCAAACGACAAAATGCGACCACCGATGAATTAAGACGCGTCAAAATTGTGGCAACACAGCCTTGACTAAGGCGCCAAAAAACGGGAGTCTTAGTTAAGTTGTCACATCATTAGTATCAGTAAATTGAACGTATAGTTATTTATACAAGTGATTTCTGAACATTGGCATAAGTAATTTTGTATATAAACTTACTGGAAAATGGTAAGACTACAGAAAAGGATTGTGTCGTATCACATTTCGTAATTGCTACGTAAGAGGTTAAAAGTTATTTTACTTAACGAAGTAGGCCTACAAAGTATTGCTTCAGTGTACATGCATATATTTTATTTCTTAAGTCTACACAATTTCAGAATTTTATACATAATGTTAAATTATTCACGCCATGTAATTTTGAATTTGTTGGTAAGTTGTTTTGAATGCATAGACCTAATTACATAACCTCGCATGTTGCACGAAAAAAAAAAAACCATTAGTTACATATTAGCATACAATTTCTATTTGCATGTATTAAAAAAGAGTAAATAATAAAACAAATTATAGAAATAATAATTGACCTTACTTTACTGTCAAAAAGTAATTTAGGTTATGGTTATGTTTAAAACTTGATGTTTATATAAATAACAATGAGCTTTCGACGATGACAAATGAAGCCTCTGTTTCTTGATTGGCCAGCGAATACGTAATTGTGGTGATAACCGAGCATAGAAGTACCAACATGTGTTTTTCAAGCATATTACTTAAGACGCCTTGTGTAACGTGAAACTGTTATGACGGACAGAAACGCAATCAAAATTTTCTCCCAGAGTCTTAAGAAGCCCGACTTACGAACGACACGTTTCAACTAAGACGTCATGCTCTACAAGATCCGTAATCGACCTGCTTGTCTACTTTCACCATTGATGTCTAAATATTTGTTACTGTGCTCCAGTTTTGAACCACGTGATATTTTTGTGAAAACATTTCAATATTAGTGTTTAACATGATGCCGTAACCAGGACAATAAATAACATTTAGTATGGTACAATTTTTGCTGCTCTTTTGTTTTACCAACAAAAAGTACTGTATTCAGTATATCAATACTAATGTGATGTTTTTAGCGAATCTGCTTGAACTAAAATTAGGGTATTTTATAATGAGGAACTTATGTCCAGGTTATCGGAGGTTAGGGATTGTTTATTGTTTATTACTCTTTTGTTAGCGAGGCATCTATGCAAAAGTCAAGGTGCTTGGAGCTGCAGTGATTGGATGGTGAACTAGAAGCGCTAGTATTCTGCTGACCGTAGAGTTACTGATTTTCACCACATCTTCTTTCTCCTTTTTCTGCTAGGTGTTTGCAAAAAAGTCACTCAGTCTGAATAGAGTAAAATTACAACTACAATAATTTTTAAAGTGATTTGAATAAAGTTTGCTTTCGTCCAAAAGTGAATAGAATTTGTTGATCGCATACATTTGATCACGACCTGCCTCAACTATTGTGTTCAAACATTGTGATCACATGACCAAGAAAACTAAGCTACTCAAATAGGTTACTTTTCATATGTTTTGTGTGTCGCCTCTTATCGTTTGCAAGTTGTTTATGAAGTTGGTGGTGATGAAAAAAACTCTATTACCAATCTTTGCCAAAAAATTTGTAGTGCAGCTACAGTTGAAACTTCAGAATTTTGTTGCAAATTTTTCGCCATGTGAGCAACCATCATGCTTATTGAAAGTACAGTGCAAGATAGGTTATGTTCGTGATTTGAAAGTGGAGTTCACTAAGAACTTGACCATGATGTTAAGGGAATTAATGTACGACATAACTTGAAATTTCGACTGAAAGCAAGTTAGATGTAGTAAAGACAGAAATGTAATGTATTAGTATACTGTTTAACCATAGTTTTCAGAAATGAGATATTACACAATTGATAAAACATTGAGCTGTAAAAAATTTTACTTGTTCTGACGTTAGCAGCATATTCATTGTGTTGAACTTAATTTGTTTGTCTTACTGTATGCTGCTGTTTGGTTTTTTTTTATAAGACTTGTCACATTGATGCTCGCTGATCTGTAACCAAACAGGGTTGAAGTATTGGGTGCTGATTATAACCAATAATGTCCACTTGAATCTCAGGATGAATTACTATTCTTGTGCTCCAAGATAGTACCTGTAGCTTTAGTCTTACTACATGGGAGGCACACATAATTGTTTGATGTGCTGCAATATTGTTTCAGCCACGCTACATGCTGACTGAGTGTACATGAAAAAAAGACTGCCAGGAAAGTCTCTCAGATAACTGATTTGAAAGCAAGATGTTTATTGTCCACACATACTACTTAGAAAGAATCATGTTATGCTAAGAAACACTTTGTTGTCCTTTAAAAAAATGCATAACAAGGTAGCAACTACAAAATGTGCTCTTTACCAGGGTCAATATGTATGATGTTGGTATGCGATTTGTGCTGCCTGATATTTAACAAGTAGAAAAACTGGAGAGTAAGTTAAGTACATGATACTGTAAATCTAGTGAACTCAGTACATGGGAGCAGAATTCTACATCTGCATTAAATAATTACGTAAATGAGTGTGCTGTGTTTACAGAGTGATATGTAGGGATAAAACAAAAAGGGTTCTGGATAGTTAAATTTTGATTAGACCACAGATTTGCTTACAGAATTTTAGAACTCGGTAAGTCTGCCCGACTGGTGTTGCGATTAAATTGTGTTGGGGTGGCCATAAAGAATCTTCGACAAGCAAAGGTACTTTTAAAAACCACATACATATTTTGCACTTTAAAGAAATTAAAAATTAATGGCAAAAACTGTACAAAGTAACTTAGAGTGAAGAAACACTACATTGTTTGGTTTGCTGCTGGGATCAGCAGGGTTGCAAAAGTTGTCTAAGGGTGCTACTAACAGAGAGGTTGTACTATAGACAGTAGATTAAAGACAATGTGGGACATACCCTTGTAGGGTATATACCACACTTGCCTCACCCTATGCGGGAAACCAATACCTACACCCTAAGTAACTTGTATGGGCACATCACCATTGAAAAATTATTTCTCATTTCCAGCCTAGTTGTATATAGAATTTCATAAATCAGTACTAAGACATTAAAGCAAATAACAATTATTGATATTACTTTAATACTGAACATTTTATAATTGAAAGATTTTTATGCACCAGTGCTTTTATTCTTTAACAAAGTCTAAATAGTAGCAAGTCCTACACCCTGATGGTCCAATGTTCTTCTTACATGAATGCATTTTCAGTTTTACGACTCAGCGTATGATACTTGAAATTACACAGTCAACTCTACACAGTTTTAATGACTTAAACTGCTCAGATATCATAGCAGTATTATTTAGGCTGACTCATACTGTAAATGTTCACGTAAGTGATGTTGAGTCGATCGCCTACGAAACGTAGTCCAGCTGTTCGTGGCTCAGCATTTCAGACTTTGCGATGTTTCAACTGCCCAATGTGCTGCAGTTGACCATGGCTGTCGTAACTCGTTCCTTGCCTCGCTGCTCACTTCCAACATAATATATATTAGCAGGTTCCTCATCTTATACTCCTGGATGTAAATAGAATCAAACTTCCTTAGGTACATATTCTACAACAACTATTTCTACTTCACGAGCGTGTCCAATGTCCCAAACTGCCGAATGTCTTCTCTCCTCGCTGGTCATCAGTCAAGTCCTCGTACACACCGCCTTACATAGCTCACCTTCGTCCGCACGTGAAACTAGCACACACCGTGTGGGCTTGCTACACAGTAAGGCTTGCCACTTTAAATTTAATTAAAAGGCATTATAGTAAAATATAATACCAAATACACTACACAATAAAATATTAACCTATTAATATATTCGTACTATACTTACAGTTACTAAATACAATAATATTTATTTGGGAGGTATATGGCACGCGGTACAGCTGCCAACATTACCGTTAAAAACTAACCTGAGACAATCAAAGAAGTCTCAACAAGAGGCCTAGTTCTCGATCAGTGTAATATGCTATTTTGGGTGGTCTCATTCACTCCTAGCAATAAATTTTCTTATGTTCTAAAAAGGCATATAATTAATATTGTGAATCCAACTACTGATGGTTATCAACATGCCATTTATTTGAATGAACACCAACCATGTTAATGAAGAAATGCAAAATCAAATCACACTTTTGTTCTACTTAGGTACAGTGAAACTACTGTTTGTGTAATACATGAGTATTTATTCTGTCTTTATTTTGCATTTCATCATCATTTATTTTGTAAAAAGTTTTGATGGAAAGAATTGTAAGAGCATAAATTCTTGTGTCCAATATCATACAAGGAAAACTCATCATAAGCCAGCAGTTTTAAACAAAATAACTGTGTAGTTTTTAAATATAATTTTTGCATTCTGGATTGATTATAATGTGGGTATCTCCAGACAGGTATGTCATGGTGAGCTCCAGTCGCAACTCTGTGGAAGGTGGTGACCATGCCAAGTATGCTGGTGGTTCTGCAGCCGTGATGGAGCTTGCTCGAGTTTTTAATGTGTTAAAAACCACAAAAGGTGAGGAATACATTTTATCATTATTAAAGATCCTTAGCCTACCTAAATGTCTAAGAAACTCTAAGGGCCAGTTTCTCAGTGTTTGATGTTCTTCTGATTGTCTTCCTATTAAAATTTAACTAATGGTTAACATCAATATCTGTTTCTCAAGTACTGATTAAGATTAATCAGTGGGTTAGCAGTCGGTAACCATTGGTTATCGTAATCATAAGAAGAGGTATTGATTACAGAGTTAAACAGGACTTTTAAAACAAGTAATATTATAAACAGTGAAAATTTTTTAGGTTATGACTGCAGATGATTTAAATTTTCTTGTTTGAAGATGATCATGAAATAGTAGATTTCATAAACAGGCCAAGACTTTTTCGGGAACGCCCAAATCACATTCAAATAGATAACCATGAATTTGTTATGAGATTTTGCCTGAGTAAAAATACTGTCTTAGCACTATTAGAAAAAAATTTAAGTTCAGCTGGATGTGACCACAGACAGGTGTGTACTTGTTTATTTTTTTTTTATTTACATCCCATAAACTTTAGTAGGTACGTTCGGGTAAGTAATATTCTTTTGTAGGTTATGTGAAAACATTTGGTGGTTATGTCACATGCCTTTGTGTGGTGTCTCTATAATTCCATACATTTTTACATAAATGGTTAGTAACTTTTGTTAGGTATATTAACACACAGTTGTATGTTGTACTTTGTATCTTGAATAATGGTGTTTAAATATATATTTTTATTTCTTCGGAAAAATTAAAACATTCATTGATTAGGGAATCTGGATTGAAAAGTTCTTAGTACAGGTCATATCAGTTGTATTTCTTTCTCTGTGTACCATACAAGCAATGCTGTAATGTTGCAATACCAAAACCTACCTGGGGCCTTAGTGGTTAGGGCACTCACCTCCCACCTAAGTCATTTGGGTTCTATACCTGGTGGGGTCACCCTGGTTTTTCACATGAAAAACAATGTTGCTGATTAATCTTTCTTGAGGATGCCCTGTTTTGTCAGTCCCATTCATTCCACTGCTGCTATATGTGAACCTTATATCACCTCTCACCACCTCAGAAAACCTCACTTGTAAGTACTGATCAAAATCTCTTCACTTTGCCAAAACATACTGTTTTCCAATTTATTGAATTTATTTCGTCATAAGTAGTTTTGTGAACCAGCAGCCTCATTGATCACTGGCACTGTAATATATATGTAGTAAATACAACGGTGAATGCAACTCCATAAACATCTTTTATTGCCAACTATCATCATGCTCCCACTATAACTGTGGAACTAAGTGTTATGACAAAAAAGCTGACGTACACTTTTCATACTGCCAACACATCTTACAGACACAGTATGGGAAATCCATGGAATATGTGGATTGGCCTCTCCCCAAAACTTGACAGAGTTTTGTTTTTGCTACAAATTCTCTTTCATTGTTTATGTTTACATAGGTTGGCGGCCGCGGCGTTCAGTGCTGTTTTTCAGCTGGGGCTTGGCTCTTGCACAAGCCCACTACACTTCACCACTAATCAGTGACGATTGGCTCTCTGTGCTTGATAACACTGAAGTTGCTTATGTCAGCACCAACATTCCAGTTACAGGTTAGTTTGACTTTTCTTTCTGCAGAGAGGATAGATCAAGCAAAATTATAATTGATGGAGCATGTGATTTTATTTTATCGCAATGTCAAGTAGCTGTTTACTTCTGTGTTAATGTTTTTGTCTTTTTAACATAAAATTTTGAAGAACATTATTATAATTGGGCAATTTTTACCAAATAGATAATTTTAATTTGTGTTCTTGCATTATAATTATTTTTTGTTGAGGTATAGATTTGTAGGGAGAGACAAAGCCGCTAGCCAACTAATTACATATTCAAATTAGAGAAACACAAGTACTCACATGGTACCGTGGGGCTTGATAGTGACACACAACAGGATGACCTGCATTTTGTTCGGAAGCACGTTTCATGACATTTCGCAACATAGGTGGCTTCCTCGGACGAAGAGTAGAAAGTTACTGCGAGATGGTGGGCGGTAATTGGTTAACCTAGCGGCTAGGAAGCACACTAGGGTAGGCAGCAGACTTGAAAGTGTGATGTGATATGTTATCTAATGTTAAGGCCTGGTGGTTGTCTGGATTTGGATATGTACTGGTGGGTCAGCTCCCATCGCCTAAGTTCTGCACTGTAGGTGGAAGGTGTTAAGGCTGCTTCTACCCTGGTTGTGTAGCAAGAGTCAAAGTCCAAGTTGTAAGATGCTGCATGAGCTGCAACTGGCTTGTCCAGGAGTTCACATTAGAACAAGCTAGAGCCTTTGGTTTGGATTTGGTTGTGTACCAGTTGTTTAGGAAAATACCTTAACAGACAGTAAGAACGCATAGCTCAAGCATTCTGTGACAGAGGCTACCCTGAACAACTGGCCCACAACCAAATCCAGCTGGCTATCTCAGACAAGGGAACAGTTACCAAGACTAACAGCAGTGGTATTTTTCTACTTATACCCTATCACGAATGCCTAGAAAACTGAAAACCATTCTTAACTCTGGTCACAAAATTTTATCGTCTTCACCTCTCGCCCAGAATTTATTCTCAAAAACTCGTAGACTAGTCTTCAAATGCCCTCATAACCTTCAAAATAAACTAGTTTGTCCCAAACTACCATCTAGTGAAATAATCAAGACACCTACCACTGCCAAATGATCACATCCATTCAATAGTCCATGCTGCAGCACATGTGTTATTCATCAGCCATCCATATCCTTCAATAGCAGGCCCACAAACCAAACCTTCCCCATCCTGGGCAGCCACAACTGTGACACTGAAAACCTCATTTACCAGCTATAGTATAATGCAAACATTGTACAGCAGAGTACACAGGCTTCACCACCAACACTCTTAGGCAGAGGATGAATGGCCATAGGGCGGACACCAAAAAGGCTGTAGCGGGTTCTAATGTGGACACCCTGGGCAAGCCAGTTGCAGCTCATGCAGCATCTCACAACCTGGAATTTGACACTTGCTACACAATCAGGGTAGGAACAGTCTTAACACCATCCACCTACAGTGCAGAACTTAGGCGATTGGAGCTGACCCACCAGTACAAAACCAAATCCAGACAACCACCGGACCTTAACATCAGATAACACCTCACACCACACTTTCAAGTCTGTCGCCTACCCTAGTTTGCTTTGTAGCCCCTAGGTTAACTAATTACAGTGAACCCTCGATAACTCGGACCTCGATGTCCCGGACTTCGGATAACTCGGACACAATTTTTAATTAATTATTTCTTTGTTAAAAGACATACAAAATTGTTTCTGCTGGATTTAAATTCATCACATTATATTGTAGAACAGTATTAAACTTTATAACGTAGTCGTCCATCGCTACTTAGCCTTTAATAATCCCACAGTAAATATCTGGCAAGTTCCGTGTGGTAAAATGTTGCTATGGAGGTGCGCGACACGTGAGTAAAGATACAACGCAGCAGCCGACCTCTCACTTCTTTATCTTTCCTCCCTCTTCGCCCTGCGAGCCAGGCACGCACGTGAGTCGTAAACAAACACTTCAGCATGGTGCTTGTGAAATGACGGTAACTACGGGTTACAATGACATATAAACGGAAAATTATTTTGTTCTGGTATGTGCAATGAATTCAGGGCTGCAAACCAAATTGTTCCGGACATTAAAGAAAAATTAAAAATCATTGCTTCGAATTGCGATATAGAAAAATTGGTGAGAGGGTTTTATGCCCCTTTACCAACTATGTTTTCCAGAGTCGATGTGGGTGATAAAAGAACAACACAACATCCATGCCCAAGGCGGACACGATGAGTCACGCTCGCTGGTTGATCATGCTTTGTTGATAACGTAACGGCGTCTGGAGAGTTGTAACGTTTTAAGCGTGAATCAGATTTGCTTATAAACTACATCACGGGAAATAATAGCGCACGTGTAATGGACCGTAAAATGTAAACGTCTTATGCGAGATAATTTTAAACGATTTTCATTGAGTGACGCACATGAATGGATTAACAAGATTTTGTTGTCTTAATTTTTCCATGTGTACTATGCACCGACAAAATCTTTTTCTTTATTTTAGAAAAAATGGTCACGTTATGAACGAGTAAATATAGAAAAAATGTACATTTGTTGTATTAGAAGGTAATTTTTTTGAAAACCCCTTATAATGGCCGCACCCTATTTTTTGGGCCTAAAATTTGGTCAAAAATATGCTGCGATTACGCGAGTAAATACGGTAATTCTGTAGAACATGATTAAAATTTTATTGCTTTATAATATGACAATTTGTGTAAGAATAAAGATGTAAATTATGTGTTCTATGATGCAATTTACATATATAAAATTAAATTTTAAAATGAGTAGTGTTAAAATGTGTTCATATAATGTACAGCGACCCAGACGGATTGTTTTAAATTACAGTACTGTTTTTATTCATGTATACGAAGAAAATTATTTTTGTAACTTTGTAGGAGGGTACAGTTACTATCAGACTAGCAGCTGGCTGCTGCCCCTACACTGTGACATACGGACGTAAGGTATTTTTCAATGTAAAAATTTTGTGTGAGATGCGTGTGGTCACGTGCGGTGTTTGTATTGCTGTTGTGAGAGACTGTACCAGTTGACCTTGACTACTTCCGCTCGCAACCTCCCTAGCTTATCTCCGACGATCATTTCTTATCTCTCTCACACTTGCACGCATATTGGCTGTCGGCAGCCAGACGAAAACTTTTATGTGATAGAAGTGGGCCTGGTGCCAGCATCTAGCACAGAGATGAAAAAAAGGATCAGCCAGAAGTAGCAGCATAAAAAATAAATAAAGATCTGACTGGCCACATTGTTTGACATTCTTTTATAGTCCTCCACGTTACGTTAATTTTCCCACTGCATGGCGGCCCTCCCGTAACTTGATACGATAGTTACGTACAAAACAGTATTTATTGTAGCCTCTTTTGCTTGTAGAAATAATATCGTACTAATTTCTT
>PNEQ01050469.1:0-21876 GCA_003012365.1 Medauroidea extradentata
GTCTACACAAAATTTAAATGTTGCAGTATGTTTACTAATTTTTGAGTTTTTCATCACATTGCTTTCGTTGGCATTCTTTTCTGTGTGTTCTAAAACCCTAGGATAACTCATCCCCCTACAGCCCTTGAGCAAACATTTCTGTTATCAAAATATACACTACAGGAAAGTAGGCTGATTAGTTCTGTATAGATCTACTTGTAGTATTATTTAACCTTTTCAAAAAAATATTAAAACAAACACTGTGACTTGAAAACTGCACAGGAAAAAAAACTAAATGCTGAAGCATGTTTTTCTATAATTCACTAGAGTTTGCAGTGCACATAATAGATTGAAAAAGTAATTGTACATATAAGTGTTCAGATTAATATATTTGTGTTCAGTAGCTACTGTCATCAACTTTACCGTCACTGTCAGTAAATATTTGAACGCGACATGTACCGATGTTTGTTGGCATTCAATAACGGCAACGTTATGTACGCCAGAATTATTTGTTGTTAGATAATATTAATTTTCGTGGGCTCTTGCAATGCACCTTTCTGAACATCCGTCTTCTACCATCTACCACAAACACAAGGGACTTGTAATCTTCTCTGTGGTTTCATATCAGTGCAGTATATTAAATGTGTAATAATGTTAACAAATGTGTTATTTATCTGTTGTTTGTTTGCAGTTTTACACAAGACTACAATTTAAAAATTGTATAATAACTTTCTCCACACATGGATGAGAATGGTTTCATGCATGGCGATGGACTTGTTCTTCTCAGCTACAGCTTGAACATGATTATTTATACTTAAAAACAACAAACAATACTCCGTATAGTTTTCATAGTAAAATTTAAGCAGAATATAGATGACTACACAGTTATGAAGTACACAAAACTATTTTTTTAATCATCACTGCAAGAAGTTCAACGATTGTACTCTTAGAAACTACTGTAAGGCAACACCGTAACGGGACGAAAAATTGCAGTGCAGGTCCGACACCTATGAGCGCTGTCAAGCAAAATTTGTGGTTTCACAGTAAGCGATGGTCTCTCGGTGAAGGAAGTTATCAGAGATGGATGTTGCAACCTACTGCTGTGGTGAAAATTGCGTTTTGTTACCATGAATAACACAAAAATGCAAAAAAAAAAATTATTTGTGAAATATAATCAAATAAACACGTTATATATATATATATATATATATATATATATATATATATATATATATATATATGAAGCCATAATTAGCTGATCCTAACAAATAAAACAAAGTAATTATTCCCAGTAATATGGTCGGTGTCATAAAATAGACGAGCACCAACCAATAATTGACGTATTATTTTCCATGTTTTTAGTTCTCTACACTGATCGATACGTGTAACTGCGTTAAACAAAATTTACTTGACGTAACCAATTTGTTTGTATATCGAGAAATAAAATTTTTTGTTGATGAAACAAAATAAACTTTTTGTTTTTATTTTGTTGGCAAAGTGTAATATTTGATCAATAGAACTTAATATTTGTTAGGCTGTGCATATATTTTTTGTGCTGAGTCATTAAAAAAACTGTGGGACATCGAGAATCAAATCCAGGACCTCTTGTACTGAGGTCCGCTCATTAACATCCACGGCTAAGACTGAACATTGGTGACTGACAGCTCCTAAGATATATCTGCTACATAAATAATTTCTGCAGATGCATATATCAAATTTTACGACTTTGTTTTTTGTTTTCTGTAGAAACTGTTTTATCGAAATTATGTGTACCTAAACGAAGAACCATGAATTCCATTTACAAACGTAGTTATAATGATAACTGTCACAGAAATAGCAACATATATCTCGAGGCGTGATTAGAAACTAAGGCGTCCGCAAACATAAAAGATTGGTCAGCGCAACAAAATGTACATAATTGCACTTCCAAACAATTTACTACATTTGCGTCATCCAAATATTTGATTGCCAGGTGTAAGTACTTCGTCAAATAAACTACATCATTTGTTGGACGAACGAAATCAGGTGAGTTAGTTTTTGTAATTTGTTCTAGTAACAAAGTATTTTAGGTAGCTCAAGTAAATACAATTTTTATATAGTTATATTCAAATAAATATTTAGTATAAATTTCTTTCCGTATGATTTTGGTCCCTGCACGGGGCCTCGCATAGGGTCCATCCTGTCCTAAGGCTAGTTCGCGAAAAGGTCGTTGACTCTATCCCACGCAGGGCAGACGCTAACTACGGCGATGATGTACTAGAAAGAGTTGCGTGCCAAATAGACGCCTTGCAGTCGCTCCCAGCTCAACACCCACACGCGCGCGCGTTTCTTGGGCAGGGCCGACGAACAAAAAGTGTCGGTTAGAAGGAAAGAAAGGTCACGAGGAATGTGCGGGGAGAACACGACCACGACCACGCCAGGGCACTTGCAAGGTCAGCGAGCTGGCCATATTTATCCTCCCACCAGTCTCTAGACACTTGTTCCACCAACTCCCTATCTAGCAGCAAGTGATCTGGAGCACTTGTACTTCGCGAACAGCAGTCTGCATGAGCTGGTGAAAATATGCACATATCGATTGCCCAGTTCAATTTTTAAGTTATTTCTTAATAAGCGTGAATAGCTTATCTGTCAATTATTAATTTTTAGAGAAAAAAATCATAATTATATTTACAGTTTGAGACAGAAGTTATGCTGCGTAACAGCCGGTAAGAATATTATTAACGCCAGTATATCAATTCTAGGAATTTTGAGTTGTTGCAATGTTGAACTAGGCCATCGTAAGTAATTTTCGTTCAACAAGGTTATTCTTTATAGTGTAATTGATATCTTAACATATTGCAAGTTTTTCGCGAAAACATTTTTGCACCATTTGTTTCAGTACATTACGTTAAACATCGACAGCTCTGTTTTGTGTCTATTGAAGCGTCTCTTTGTTCAGACATATCTCTCATTAGACTGCACCTATCCGAATAACGTTATTATGACACCACACGTCTGTAATTTGCCGTTAGAACCTCAAGTAGAGGGACAGTTAAAACATCAAACCACAGACCACGAAGCAGAACTGCTGATGTGCACATAAGGCAGCGAAACCAACTGGTGCAAAAATCTTTTCGCCATAAAATCGTGACACTGTTAAGGCCAAGCTCTCTAGTGTCTGCTTTTTGTTAGCGATATTAATTTTTTACACCAGAACGACAGCAGATATAAAAAATCTGATTTGTTTAAAATCGTCTTCTCCAAGTTAGCTGATTTTTTCAAGACAGTACATGCTATGGTTTTAGCTAATTATGTATGATCCTGAATTTTACTTTGAAAAAATTAGCTATGACGGCAAAACCAATTTAAACAAAACTGCCAGACAGATTTTTGATATCTGCTTTCGTTTCAGTTAAAAAAAAAAAAAAAATAATAACTATCGCAAAACAGTAGAAACTAAAGGGCATAGGTTTAACTAAACATCACCATAAAAATCATTGCAAATTTTACTATTTTCTGTAAACTCCATATTAAACTTAGCTATTGTTTAACTGTCTGTTTGGTCATAAATATTCTATAAATCGTAGGATTTTTCACGCTACAAAAGTTTTTCACCGCCATCGTGCTGCTGGTCTCTTTCCTTGCACGCTATATGATATTCCCACGCATAGAATGATGGGATCTAGATCAATAGGTGGATTACAGCCGCAAGGAGATAGAAAGTGGGCAGAAAGAAAACTTGACCACGCCGGTTACGTTTGTATAACAGTGTGCGAGCAAACAAACGAGAAAAGTGAGCTGATTACGGAGCGAGTGTGACAGGACGTCTAGAAAGCTGTTCATCTTCGTGGTGGAGCTTCTCTCTTGTCGACTGGACACTAACAGGTCCGGTAGCTCTCGGCCAGCAATCTCAAGAAGCCCTAGATGTTTTTTTGTTTGTTTTAAAGGGCCTTGCTCTCGGGTTGCTTTCACATTCGACGGTCTCTGGACGGATGGATGCCTGCCATCTTACAGCTGGAATCACGCAGCCCTGGAACTTGTTACAGCTCGTGTGAATTGATTCCACTGAAAACAGTGACAATTAGTTTCATTCGGTGAGCTACGAGAAGTTGGAGAATGGCACCACTCGAAAGAATAGAGTTGGACCTTACACTTTGTGCAAGAACCAAGAACCTAACTCTCGTCCAAGACGTGTACATTTGCTTTTGCATTCTCTTTGAACTCCTGCGTACGTTGATATATATCTTTCGCAATAAAACGAGCACTTTTAAAGGCTGTTTGTCTTATGAAAGCCAAAAAATATTTTACTGTCGGCTTAATTGTTAACTTCTGAGTACGGTGAATCAAATGTACTGTGCTAATATCTCCGCTGTGTTCATAGTGACAAAATCACAATTATATTCACTGGCCGAAAGAAACAAAAACCAGGTCTTCATAAGCGCTTTCTTGATCATGAACCATCTATAGTATAGTATTGCACGATTTCACACTTGTTCTTAAACCAATGTTGGCGCTAAAATTCACGACTCCTTCGTTATTCTTCGTGACTCTTCGTGTTGCTTCGCGAATCTTCGTGACTCCTTCATGATTCTTCGGTACTCCTTTGTGACTTCTTCGTGACTTCTTCATAACTTATAAAAGTTTGCAATAAATACAATTTAATTTGTAAGAAATTAATATATACGTATAAAACAACTAATAATAAGTTGAGATAATGTTTTAAGGTAATATAATTTAAAGTAATAAATTGAAATATTATATACAGATTTTAGTATTGATGCTTAATTCTAGCCACAGTCTGACCCATTAGCAGCGGAGTCATCTATCCACTTAGTCAGAAATGTGTGTTTTGGGCAAAAAGTAAGGAGGTTTGTGAGAATATTTAGAAAAATGTAAAATATTTTGGTTTTTTAAAATTTCGAAATTTTTGGAATTTCTTGGTGTTTTCCGGATTCTGTAGTTTTTTTTTATTTGTTCGACTGTTTTAGAATTTTTTACTCCCCATTTTTTTGTAGTGTTAAGGTCAATACTCATATGGCGGCCGAGTCGATTCGCCCCGAGCGCGCCCGAGATTCCCACGCTACCGAAAACCCCATTGTCAAAATCGTTTGTTATGTACTACAAATAGTGTTTAAGACTTCATAACATATGACTATCGAGATAAAGTGATCGATTTTAAAGGTTGTTTATCTGTCGTTTTAGACGATAACGTTTGATTCCGGCGAAATATATGTACTTATTGTGTTTACGCCCGGTCTACCATGATAAGGAAATGAAATATCACGGACGTTGATGAAGGAAACGTAAGAAAATACGTATTAATGGCCCTCCCTAGACAGGCTGCGTTTGTGTGTGCGGGGCAGAAGCGATGGCCCAATTGTTGAAGTGTGTGTTCTTTTCGTAGAATATAACACAAGTCAAATAGTTCCGCTAAAAATATTAGCCGTAACTCGTACAACGCATTTGAAGCTCAGATAGAGATGCTTCTTAACTCCCGCTCGTTCTTACTAGGATACGCACGGAAACGAATCAAATCATGGTTTGGCTATGGATACTTATCAAGGCCACCAAAACAAACATAAAGTGGCGTTGCATTTTATTATGATTACCGTGTGTGAAAATCTTGTTGCATAAACAACATTAAATGTTGATAACTGTATTTAAACACAATTCCACCCATTTTCGAGAATTATTGTTTGCTGTGCGTATTCTGAGGTTAAACGGCAGTTAAAAACACCAGTCGAAAGTATCATTGAAAGTGTAAAAAGAATATAAGTAACGTAGTGAACAAATAGGCCTTACACGATTCATATTGGCTCCATGAGTTCACGGACTCAGAAGAGTTTGAATGTTGACCAACCGTGTTCCGTGAATCCGTATACAGTGAATTGCCAGAAACGTACAAATGTTGCGTAATTATTTAGTGTAGTCTTGATTTAAGTGGTCTGTACTCATCAGAACACATTCCCTGATGATATTGGCTCCGGAACTTCGTACTTTTGTGAGCCAGCAATACATGACAGTATGCATTTTACAGTTGACCTTACAGTATGCTGCTGGCTGAAAAAGCCCCATCAGATGCACCACGCACAGTTGATGGAATTCTATCTTGTGCCTAAAAGAAAACGCAATTTTTCAGGTCCCTATATATGTTGCAAGAAACAACAGTATTTTCAAGGGTATGTTGTCACAATATATATATATATATATATATATATATATATATATATATATATATATATATATATCATCATTAGAGATGATGGTATACCGCGAAAATATTTTGTGCCAACACACCCTTGAAAACACTGTAGTTTCTCGCAACATGTATGATTGGGTGATACACGTCTAATCCTCCGTAGCTGTCTGCAGACCTATAACAGGCATTAAATATTACAATAGTAGGATTCTTATTGGCTCAGTCAAATAGGGTGACACCTCCAAGAACACGTAAAAGCCAGTCATCTTTTGATAAGTTGAACGTACGTTAAAACCCAGCAAACAGTCAAGTTTTCCCGCGATAAATCATAATCTCTAACCATCATTTGTACCTATCGTATTTGATAATTTGACCGCGGGCTAGCAGTACAGCTGGGCGATGAAGCGATACACCACTGACCGGCATACCGACCTGGCGCAGGCAGTATTGGGGTCACGTGTCCTCCGGATCGTGACTTGGTTCGTACGGGCGCAGGGAAGGAGGGAGGTATATAACGGCTGTCGTACACACTTCGCCTCGACAGCACCGATGTATCGTGTATTTACCTCACGTGTGAGAGGAAACACACGACTCCGAACTCTTCCTGACCTGTAGTGTCAGCAACATGCGCGCCGCAGAGCAATAGCGTCATCCATAGAACCATTATTCTGAGCAGTTTAGTTTTGTTTAGTATTTATGTTATGTATATAGAGACCTGAGAAATTCGCAGGTTCAATTAACGGTAGGCTGGCCTCTAAAATTATTTGTGCATTCAAGAAGGCAGCAGTTTCTCATTGGCTGCTCGCTGACACAGTGATATCACATGATTGGGTCTGCATTTCGTTGCTTCTTTACGATTGGCTCAGCGCTCTCAAGGAAGTGTCAAATAAGTCAAGAACCAATTGTGAAAGTGACGCGAACTTATAAATGTTTGAAATCTAGCTACACATAACTAGATACCTGAAAAATTCGCGATTTTCATTTGGGCACAAGTTAAAATTCGAACAACTGTAAGTTTGTGTCACTTTAGTAATTGGCCTTTGACTTATTTGACCTCTCCTGGAAGTCTCTGAGCCAATAATGTAAATCTAACTAATACAGACCTATATCACTTTAACAACAAGCAGCTAATGAGTAGAGACATGCAAAATTCGCGTTATCATTTGGTACCAGTCTAAACTTCACTTGCCTATACATAACAGAGCATAATCTGCGATTCAATTTGCCACGAACTTTTATGTGTTGTCATTTACGTTTGTTACGTCTTTACAGAGATTGGCCTCTCTACCGTGTAAGTATTCTCCGCGGCAAGTCACGACAATATCGGTCAGCGGGAGACGTCGAACGAGCCTATAGTCACTTGGAGTCTAGTCAGCTGTCAGAAAATAACGCGAATTTTGCATGTCTCTACTAATGAGTATATGTTGTCAGCTTCAGTTCACAAGTATTCTTACAGTTCATCCTACAGGTCAGTGAACCCACGATTTTTTCCCGCCTCTACCTATAATCAAGATTATTTATGTTATGCTTCGGTTAGTCCAGTAGCACAGTAATATTAATGTTTATGAATAAACTTTATAATTAGCATTATAATCTGACAACGTATTGGACTCCAAAATAATATGACTCATCTGAATTCTGCCTTGCGCCTAAAGTACTTGTTTAAACCAATGATATACGGTGAACTGTAAAATCCCCACTATCCTGTAATGTGGGCATACAAAGATACGAAGGCTCGGAGCCAATGACCAGAGACCTGAAAAATTCGCGTTTTCATTTAGACACAAGGTGACTTCAAGCAACTGTAAGATGGTGTAACTGTCTCAACTGGCCCTTGACTTATTTGACACCTCTTACGAGGCGCCGAGCCAATAACAAAGAAGCAACTGAATGCAAACCTAGCATGCCAATGAGCTGCTGTTATTTGCTTCGGTAAACAAATATTCTTGAAGGCTAGTCTGCAGGTCAGTGAACCCGCGAATTTTTACAGTCTCTACCAATAACGGCACGTTGTGTGTTCGGGTGAGGGTAGGACAGTGTATTATATATAGCTAGAGAAGATGATTTATCGCGGGAAAACTTGACTGTTTGCTGGGTTTCAACGTACGTTCAGCATATCAAAACATTACTGTCTTTCGCTTGTACGTGGAGCTGTTACCCTATTTGACTGAGCAAATAAGAATACCGCTGTTGTAATATTTTATGTATGTTACTGGTCTGCAGACAGCTACGTCGTGCTAGGTGTATATTACCCTGTTATACACGTTGCAAGAAACTACAGTATTTTCAAGGGTATGCTGGCACGAAAAATTTTCGCGATATACCATCCTCTCTATACATAGCCTGTCGCAAAAAACAGGGTGAAATTCGCGTTTCTCTATCCATAGCTTTCTTTCAGTCTCTGTAAAGCACAATCAATAGCTCACACTAGTTTGTCAATGTTGCAAAAAAAAAAACATAGTCCAACTATTTTAGATATTATTTATTATGATTTATTATTTAAGGATTTCCGTTCGTAGGAACACTGAGTGAACTTCAAACTTCAAACACTCCGCTAAAGACAACTAAAAAAGTTAATTGTTCCAGTCGATACTGTTGTGTGGGTCAAGAATTTTCCCGCCTGTGTGTACAGAACACTAAATTAGTGCTCAGTGTTGAAGCAGTCTTTCCTTCTATGTTACTTTAACTGGTGATCCTATAGTTTTACTTGTGTAAAACATTGTGTTAAATCAAATGGACGCTTCTATACTTTTTTGATATACGAATCATATTGGTATGTTTCCAATTAGAGAGATCTAAAAAATAAAGTTTTTTTTTAAGCGATTTTGAAGTGATTCAAGATGACGTTTGTAATGGGCGTACTGTTGTTTTTTTAACTTAGGACTATAGTTTGATGTGTATTTTTTTCTAATATAAAACCACATTGCGAATAAACTAGCAGTTTTGTGTTGAATAGAACACGCAAGCACGCTAATATACCACCGTTTATGCGATTGGCCACCAAGTGCAGAGTTTCGAAAAATAAGGTAAGCTACCCATATATCATTCCCTTAAGCGAAAATCGTAATTGTGACAAAAATTAAGCGATAAAAAATCATTAAAATAATTTTAAGCTGCTTATCTCAAAGTCGAACGATGCTGATATCGTTACTGCGCAAAATGAAGTAACAATGACACTGAGAAAATGAAAAACACATTACGAAGGTAAACATTCACACAGATGGGCCCTGATTCCGTCTCCCGTTTTCTGTACACAATGTAATTAGTGTTTGACTTTGGGAAATACTGAAAATGACTTTAAAAAGCTAACATACTTACAATAACACATTTTCACAACAAACTCAATTTAATACAAAAGTTTTCCGCAAAAACGTGTCCAAGCTAAACAACTTTTTCAATAAAATTTATTTGAATGACGAAATTGCAATACGTTTAACGGCTACTGGCTTAAATCAAAATGAACTGTAATTACAAGTAATTTTTATCGAAAAAATTTGCGTCCAGTTTTTTCGTCAAGGAAGCTATCTTGTAGGGAGATACTGTAACTTGGAAAGAAGTGCCAGCTCTGGCAGATGTGGTGCTTGAACAATTGGAAGTCCCTTAAGGACTATTGGATGTTCGCTTTGGTTGGCCTAGTAGGTTCAATCCCAATCAGGTTCGTTACTGCTAGTGCCTTGAACCCCCCGACTTGTTTTACCACAAAATGGTTAAATTCGTGAATTTAAGTAGCTTTTAATCATTTACTGGCAGGTTCGAGTGTAGGAAAATAAATTCAGGCTTCGCAAAACAAATAGGCTAAGTTAGGAGACTCAATATTTTGAAGGAGAAAATAAATTATTACAAATTTTTTAACTAATTTAGTATATTAGTATTATTACATACTAAGCTGCTAAGGCCTATCCTCCCAAATTCATTACATTAAATATAAAATATTTAATTTTGTTAAATGTTTACGTTATTCAAATTGTTTTATTGGTTCTTATTTACTTGTCTGTGAGTACAAATAGTTTTTAATCACATTATGGAACGTTGCTTACGAAGTAATTTTAAATATGTAGGTAGTTGTAATATATTCTGACAGTACAAAATTAAGCAAAAATTTAGCACGAACGAAAAAGAGCAGAATTTAAGGATCCTTTCATTTTCGGGGTCCTAAATCCATTCCAGAAACGGATTTAAAAACTGTAAAGGGAACAAATTTAGGAATTAATTTGTCATTAAGGTAGCCGTCTGGGTAAACATATTTTGCGTGGTATAGGCCAGGAAATGCGGAAGTGATAAGGACTACACAGCACGCGTATCACGACTCACACTAGACTCTAGGCGCAAGTCATTGAACTGGTGTGCAGTCTTCTCACTGATAACTTGCCTCTATGTGACTTTCAATGCTGACGTTATCATTTTATGGTGTATTGTACACGCCTTTACCTAGAGCCCGATTTTTCGCGAAAAGAAACCTGCAACAGTTTGTTCCAGTGCCTTATGTGTACATACGTAGCTCTGCTTAATGGTTTTTAATTCTCAGCGTCTAGGGTTCTACCAGCAATTCACAGACGTGTGGTGTCGCAGTAATCTTGTTCCTGTTGGCAGAGTCAAAATGAGACACGTCCGTGCAATAATACATTCTGCCAATAAACATGAAGCAGAGCTTCTTATGCTGTGCACATAAGGCTTTGAAACAAACTGCTGCAGAATTCTTTTCGCGAAAAATCGTGGGCTCTATCTACTCCTTTTAAAATATTTAGCTTCACGATTTACGTTCCAAAAAAAAGACAGCAAAAACACTTATATATTCGCATTTTAGGCCACTGTATAATATGCTTTATTGAGTAGTGGTGAAATTAAAATGGATATACACATATGTAACGTTTTTTAAATACTATTTATAAACAGACATCAGTCATGTGTGATTAGCAGTTTTCGAACAATCTGGTAACGGCCGAAGCTCTGCGCATCGCTCTGCGACTTTGGCAGACGGCCACCTTAATATGGCAGACTTTCCTGCCGCAACTATGACACTAACGGTCTGCGAAAATATGGTACAGAAAGTCCAAACAATTATTTACAAGCAACGATCATTTTATCCTGCTAAGCATACCTTGAAACACCAGATGTGTTCTGCAGTTGAAGGGCAATTTCATCAAGCTTCTCCAGCTATTGTCACAAATTATAGTGGTGAAAGACAAGTCATCAGTACTGTCTCACTGTCAACCCTCTACTAAATCGTTCTGAAATGATTCGTTACCTCAGGAACAGGTGGAAACACTATCCACCTTAGTAGTTTATTCTAAAAAAAAAACATACTTTCTAACGTGAACTACAGGCTGTAATTGTTAATTTATATTTTCGCATGGAAAAAAATACGCCTACAGCTATTTCTCAACGCATCTTATGTTCTGCGAAAATTGATCAACAAACCGTTGGAAAATTGTACTTCCAGATTATCTTTAAATGTTTTATGTATGTGTGAAAATGTATACAGTCCTGCTTTGAAATTTGTTACTGAACTAGTAAAAAACAATAATAATACAACATATGTTTATTTCAGAAAAAAACGTCACAAGTGAGTATGATGAATCTTCAGAAACTCAGTCCCCGAAATTAAAAAATGGTTTCTTTGGACCAAACATAAAAGAATTTTCATTGCCACTTTCGAAACATGTCAAAACTAGGCGAAAGTTACTGAACGTCTCGGCGCTCAGGTTTTGAAACTGTGCCAAAAGTTCCAGACTTTACGTAATATCCAGGTTTCACATACCGCGTGGGCTAAACTGGTTCATTTAAATAAATATGATCCAGTCGTATGTGATCTATCTGCTACTGACGCACGTTCCGATCAGCAAATGAGCGCATGTAAGTCGCCTGTTTCGCTACGTAAACTGTTATCCGGGGTCTAGTATACGTGTCTGAGAAACATGTGAACAAACTATGCCAGGGGAACGTTGACTAAAAAAATTTAATCTGTGATGTGACACCTGAGTCCATCCTCGTTGGGTGTGTGAAGCACAAATTTGATGAAGTGCTAAGTGTGCCTAACTGTAAGGCGTACGCAGTTCACACTGAAAGAAAACTTTCGTGGGAAGTCTTCCCTGCAAAATTATTTTGTAGTAACCACAAAATAATTTTGTGTTTCCCACAATATTTTAGAGGTGTCAACAAAACGATTTTTTGGTGACCACAAAATAAATTTTACAGGTTAAATGCCCGAAAATATTTGGTAGCTGCCACAAAATATTTTTTCCCGTGCAGTATTACCGTGCTGTGCTTTGCTTTCATTCTTTTTCTTACGGGACTTAAAGCGGTGACCAGATAATTATATTTCAGTGAAGTATAAATTGAAGTCCAAAGCATATTTTTATACTTTATTTTGTTTCGAATCTGCTGAGTATTTTCTCAGATATCCGCCACGTTCCGATATTCGCTGATTTCACTGGCCAGTTATTTCAGTGATAATCAGCTAAAGTTCCGTTACTGCTGACAACCGCTGGTGATCACTGAGAATGATTGTCATCTGACTCCTCGTGCGAGGCTACAGCGACTACTGATTTCACTGGAGCTCGGGAAGACGTGCAGTGTCAGTGAAAACAGACATCGGCGCGAAATTCAGAACATCTGTCGTCTAGAAACATTTATAAACATTCAGAACATCATTGTGATGCATACTAATACATATATTATACATAAAATATTTCTTCAGAAGGTTTTCTGAAAGTAGCCATCAAAAAAATAACTTTACAATTAAATTGATATCTTTAGCAGAAGAATATTATCGGATAGTTCCGTGAAATATAATAGTATTTTTATAAGAACGTTAGCTTTCAAATAGGTTAGGAAACAACTTATGCAAGTAAAATGCATATTCATGTACAAGTTTTCTTTTATTTTCGTGTTCGTCGCTGCCAACCGTTCCGAAACTCTCTAGTCACTGACAGTGATAAAATAATTATTTATTACCGATATGGTTTCGTTACTGCTGACGTACGCTGACAGACAATAAGTGAAACCAGTGCTTATCAGCAGTATCAGAATGGAGCGATCGTATTTTTTTCTAGATATTTTGAGAGGCTCTTAAGAAAAGTCATGTTTCTAATAAGCGTACTTAATGTATTAAATTATATTGATTTAGTGTCTGTTCTCTTGTAAGACATACAAATGTAATTTACGTTAGTTACTTCATTAAAATAATAGTCGAAACGCGCTGCAAGGCCCCTCAAAGACTTGGTCCAAAAAGCTTTTTATGTAGACTATTATTAAAAAGTATTATGTTAGAGGAAACAAAATGCATATTAAGTAATAAAACCGACACCTTGGATGAAACAAAGGTTTAATACGCTGTCCTCTCCGTCGTAATATAAAAAAAAAATCGCAGATTGCACCGTGGTATTTCATAACAATAGGCCTACGATTAACGTGACCTTGAAGTAATGTTTCAAGACATTGCAATAAGCAGTGCATCATAATTAGCCAAAAACGTCAGTTTTATTGCAACTCTCTCGGGCACACCCAATGAACCCAAATGTATTAATCAGTAGTAATAGCCTGGTAGGTAGGCAAACCTTCCTGCACCCGGAGGTGAACACGTGATGTTTCTATCACGGCGTGCAAAGCCACCTAACACAATTAAATTTCGGTGTAGAGCCTTGTTCTTTGCCTGTTCGTTCGTGCCGATAATTCTTCAGAGAGCTCACAATTAGTTCCTTCTCTTCCCCTTTCTCCAGGCCCAGAATAAAAAGTCACAATAAACCACTCCACCTTTTTTTCGTCACAAACGTCTTGGTAAAATGGTTACTACAGCTCCTCGTTGTTACCTCGAACGCGGTGAAGTATACTGTAACCTTTCTCTTTCCAGCCTTTATAACTACGTTGCGCCATTGGCCACTATCCTTCTCTCTCTCTCTCTCTCTCTCTCTCTCTCTCTCTCTAACTGCACGCCGACGGCTGTGTCCGTGGTTCCCGGCTTAGCGCCCGCGCATGCGCCCTGGACCGTTACGTCAATGTGGGCGGGGGAGTGGACAGCCGTCATAGCTGCCAACATTACCGCCCTCGCCTTATGATTTACCTCCGCGAAACTTCCTGCTCTTAAGAGGGAGAAATCGTCGCCATCTTGAATTTTTGTATTTTGTGTCATGGGTAAATTTTTTGTCACAATAACCTAACTGCCGAACCGAATACACATTGATAAACTTTTATGGAGATAATACACATTTTTGTTTGCCGCAGTTCAGAAAATGATAAGAATTTTCTAACTGTATTTACATCTGTAACAATAGTAACGACAAACAAAGATTTATAGTTTCTAAAATTCAATGAAAATGTACTTTATTCGGCAGCTAGGTTGAAATTCCAACATTTTACTCCCCCCCCCCCTTTTACCAAAAGCAATGACACAAAATACAAAAAAGCAACATGGCGACGATATCGCCTTCTTAAGGTGACCGTCTGCTTAGAGCGCCGTGTGGTGCGCAGAGCTTCGACCATTACCAGATTATTCGAAAACTGCTCAACGCACATAAGTGATCTCTGCTTAGGAATAACATTCAAAGAACGATACTTGTATTTATACCCATTTCCAGTTCATCACTAATCATTAAAGCACATTTTCTAGCGGCCAAAAGGGCGGAAAATTGTACTTTTTGCGGTACAGAATATTTTAAAAAGTATAGGAATATACAATAGACCTTTATCCTTAATACTAATATTAATATAAAATGGTAGTGTCATCACTGAATGTCTCATAGAGGCGAGTTGTCGACGAGAAGACTGCACGCCAGTTCAGTGACTTGCGTCTAGAGGCTAGTGTAAGGCGTGATGTGTGTGCTGGGTCGTCCTTACCACTTCCGCACTTCTAGGCCTCGAACGCGCAAAATACGTCCACTCAGGCGGCCAACTCAAAGCAACGTATGGAAACAAAACACCTCATGCATTTCTTAGCTACAATACAGCAATGTTAACTATCCTGTTGCTAAGTTCACATGTCTTAAAAACTAGAATGTTTGGAAATTATCAGTATCGTTCCTGTAAAATAATATGAAAATATTTAGGCGTACACGGGGCATTCTTATTTTTTTTTTAAATAGCCGCCTCTCATTCTCTATTTAAATAACTTGTCCGTGCCGGACTACGCAGTAAATAATTCTCTAATTTCTTACAATGCATTGCGTTCAAGGACTCCATACATTCCTGCCTCCTTTGTCTATCTGCTGGTAAAGTATTGATATGATCTATCCAACATTTTCCACTAGTAAATTTTTTTAGCTCTCAGTAGTTTTTCCATAACGGTTAAAAACGCAAGTTAAACTGCCAGCTATAATTTATTTATTCACGTTATTCAGTTGTTTTGGTGCATTGCGGAGTTTCCTGTAGACAAAAACTTAGAAAACTTTATTTTACCCAAAGTTTAACTTTGTCACAGTAATGATTTTGAAATTGATTTTTTTATAGCAAAGTGTAGCTTTATGTGATTAACACGACCTAAGAACAAAAGGAAATATTGACAGACATTTTTTATGTCACGGAGAAGTGGAACGAAGTAAATCAGTCTTAAGGAGGAAGTTGTGAAAGGATGCGTTAACCATTAAAATTGCATTTTATTTTTACTATAAATCACCGCACGATGAGCTAATCATACACTTAACTGCGCATTTACAGACTTGTGATTTGATAAATGTTCTTCGGATGACTCGGCTGGAATATATAAGCGTGTGCAACTTAGAGAAAACCAATATAATAAACAGTTTTATTAAGCAACGCAAGTGCGCAGAGTCAATTAAAAATATATATGTTGCTCTCAGGCATATTTTATTGACATTGTAATGGTTTGTGACCCTTAAATGTAAGTTATTTTAATCAAAGAAAATTAGTTTTGCCATATTAAATTTTTTTGTCGACAAACTGTTTTGTTGAGTTACGAACTGTCATTTGCTGTAACACTGTACTAAATAAATGTACTTGTGTACCATGAATATTCTTGTATCAAATTGCTATGTAACCTGTAGCTATATTACATACATCTCAGTTAATATATTTATTGATAAATAGCACAGAAGTGTTCACGAACAGATTTATTAAACCTTGATACTACGTTGTCTAGAGTGGTACAAAGCTCTTGTAAAGAACAGTACACATTTGTTTGTCCATGTGCGTATGTGTACGTTCTATTGATTACGCCAAGATTTTATTACTGTGCGCGAGCCAGAGAAGAAAAACAAAGAAAGGGATAGTGAATAAATCTGCCATATTCGGGCTATTGTAACGCCTATCTTGGGCCCAATCAAGGTGGCTACGGTTAATATGCTGGTTTTCCTTGAAAGGCCGCATATATACGGATGTGTTCTACAATAGGAAAGAACGACTGCGATAACTGTCCGAGTTGTCTTGCCTGTCGCTACGAAGGCGCAAGATTTAAGCTAACTTATTTAAAAAGATAAAACACTTTCATGAATCCTTCAAGCTCCTGGATATGAAAAGAAGAACTATATTTTTGGTTGAACCATGAATGACTCTATTTTGAGTTTGTCTAATCAGAAGTTCGCAGTGAGATAAAATATGATTGTTTTAAGGGTTTTCCTCACCAGCTTGCGGCGACATAATTTCAATGTTAAGGAAATTAGGTCTACTTCAGAATGTAATATTGCCATAAAAAGGTATCTTCGGAAAAAAAAACATATATTAGCTATTTTTGGTGAAATATTGAGTTCTACATTACATTATCTTCTATTTGAAATAATTATTTTAAAAATTGATAAATTTCAGAAGTACGTGTTTTAACATTAGTTCTACTTTAAATTGGATTCAATATTGATAAGGAGACCCTTTAAATGTCTGTGATCGTCCATTGTAACACAATTTTAATAATTTTTATGGTTATTGCAACAGAACTGGCAGCTGTATTACTGTTTACATTTCTTTTTCTGTAACGGTGAATGTACTCTACTAAAACGTGTTTTCACCTCCTGTAAAACACATGTGCAATGACATGTAATATTCAATTTTGTGTTTCGTGTCATTTTGTTATTATTAAAAATTAATGCTTTACAGCTGTTTTCCCTCTCAATCCCCTTTTTCTTTCTTTCTTTTTTTTTTTTTTTTGTTTTGATCATGAGAAATCTATGGATTTATAAATCCCGGTAGAAAAATTACTGTGCAGTAAAAGTAACAACACCACGGTGAGAGTTCATGAAAACGCAAGGGGAAATTGAATGACGTTGTGCAGAAGGCATCCAAGGTCAGATATGCGTTCTTGGACTGGTGATAACTGATATGACCACGAATATGACTCATTAAATTGGGAGCACAATGACTGGGTGACGGAGCTAAAAATTTGATGCAGAACTAGATGAAAAACTGAGCACAATATTATTAAATACTAAGCACAAAGAAATACGTTGTGTTAACGAAGCAGGAGACAAAATAGACAGGAACGTAGATAGTGTGAATGAGAATGTAGATTTGAAAATACATAGTTAAAAAGAAACTAAAGATAAGATAGTCAAAAACACACTCAGAAAAAAGAAAAACAGAGCCTGTAGAATGACAGATAAGTAAGGAGAATGGAGGAGGAGATTGAACTACAAATGGAATAGTGGGAACAATTCCCCTGTTGGAAAGATAGCGTCACAATAAGAACCCAAAGCCAACACTCACAACCAGGAAGGAGTCGAGGGTTAACACTTCGGTCAGAGCAGCGACAAAAGCTAAAACACGAAAGAGTTCGGTACTTCAGACTTAGTGACAGGGAAATTTATTGTTGTAAACCTGCTTCTTGTGAAGATCGGACTCGTTGGAGATGCTATCAGCACTAGACTAAAGTTATTAAGACTGCACACAACTTATCAGAATAGATTTGGCGGTCACCATAAAGCTACGATTTACGACAGCAGTCTGTGACACGATCACACCATGCCAAATTTAGATGCTACGCTGAGTTATTTGGATGGGTATGAACAGTGTGCGAATCAACGGGGGAATATCATGGAACTCCTCCTCTCATACTTTTTTTTTTTCCTGTCTCATGTCATGATAATTCTTACCGTGCCAAGGAAAATGACCCCCTCCTTTTTTTCCCCCGCCCAACGCCTTTAAAAAATTTCATTTATTTAATTTCTTAGGCAGAACGCTATCCATTGTAAATGTAAGTAGCGATGATTTCTACAGTTTTTATTAAATTATGATACGTGATTTTACTTTATCGATTAAAATATTACTATTGTTTAAACCATGTTTAAAACCAGCTATGAATAAGTCGTCCTAAAAAGTACAATCCTCACAAATATTGGTTTCCACATTACCAACTTGCATGCAATCTAATGTTCACTTACCAATCTTCTCTGTCCTAGATATAATGCAGTCCTGAAACTGGACATTATAACGAGAATGTACTCACGCGGTGCTGCATTGCGCAGTGTTTTTCAAATATTTTTATGTCTTTGTTCAGTGTTGTTAATGTTTCTGTGTTCAGCCATCATTAATAACAAAATAATTTGTGTTTCTAAATCTGAAGGAATTTAATAATTTAAAAGAAACTGTCTACATGCCCCCAGTTTATTTATTCTTAATTTACACGTCACAACGTAGTTAAGTGACATCACGTCACTTAACTACGTTGTAGTTCCAATCAATGGTTTTTTTTTCTTTTTCATATTTGATATTTCAGATAAAGTTTGCTATTTCTACAAAGAGGGTTTTTTTTTTTAGAATAATTTTTACGGTTACGAAATAAAATACGAAAACTCTTTTCTGCACACGCATAATTACGGTCACGGAAATATTTACTTTGTTTTATTTTCACGTCACGTTCGTCATAAAAAGTTGAAAAGTTTATAAACAAATGTGGTTTGGTTAAGACACATACATGAAAATATGAACGAAAAAATAGTTGATCACATTTATTTCTCCTGACTTAAATACTTATACATACATAAGGCAAGATTTCGGATTTGATGAATTTGTCTTTGCAAAATAGTTCACTTAAATAATTTCTCTGAAATATTACATTTTCTGCTAGCGATATATAAAGTATTTAGGTAGGAAAAAAACTTAAATAGTACAATTTTATATCCTGAAAACTCCTGGACCCCCCGGTTTATTTGTAGAATTGGTATGTGTAATTATCACCCCCTCAGAACAATAAACCTTATTTCGTACTGGGCATGTGAGAATGAATTGCAGGAGTTTTGACATGACTGCGCGACTGATTCAGCTGTCGCTAGAGTATCATCTGAAAGAAGGAAGAAACAGCATCACAATTTACTTCTGCGTCGATGCAGAACTGTCTAGTACGTCGGGCAATAGTTTTGATGGCATCAACCTGCAAGACGGCCACTAAAATTGGAGCCAGCCACTATTGCCGGGATCACAGCTTCCACGACGTTCCAAGATACTAAAAACAGTATTATTAGTGCAAGCTCTAAGGATGTTGAATAACTCCCACCACTAGGATTGGAACCATTAAATTCGCCCTTACGTCAGAGTCGCTGATGGCGTGGGCACCACGTAACCTAACGTTAGCAGATAGTAAATAAATGACGTATGGGCAGGGTCACCAAGGCATCACACCGCAGATTTGCCAGACTTTTCTTCTGAGTACCAGAGGGATGATATAAAATGAGGTTTTACATTGAACAATCGACGGATTGTGAGTGGCAAGGAAACGGGAAAAGCCCAATAAAACCCATCGGTGAACGGCAACGAACCCGGATCGTCATGGCGTAAGTGGTGTGACCACGAACACCCACGAGCAAGGTGAACAAGTGGAGACTTCAGGATTTTTCCTCGTAGCTTTCCAGGAAAAACTAAGACTGTTCTACTCACTGTAGTTATAACTCGTGCATACGGTGGTTCTGAAGTTACAATAACCAAGTGTAAAGAGGATGTTGAACAATTGAATGTGAATATTTTCGGGAAACATTCCTCACAGCTGAAGATATAAACACTATATTAACACAGGTCTGTAAACGTTTCCTCTCTGCACTAAAGCTCATAATACAAAAGCATATTGCTTTCAGGATGAATAATGCTACTGTAGAATCCCATCACAATCTCATATAGTAAGTGTCGTACCGACAGTTTTATCTCACGCAATACAGTGTCCACTGTTGCGCAGAGAAGGCATTCCACACAATGTAAATTTGTTTGTGAAAATAACAAATACTTTCTTTCTACTTTCACAAGCCTTTGTGAAAGAACTAAGATTTTTATTGTAAAGTTATTTGTTTGTAATTTTACAAAGCTTTCTCTGTAAGAAAACTTAGGAAAATTTTTTAGTCAACTAAAATCACAGTTCTGTGGAAAACATGAAATTACATAAAAATTACAGCCCTTGGTATGAAATTTGAGGGAATAAAGTTAACACTCAAATAAGAGAAATTTAACCTGAATATATAAAAACAAAACAGAGCAATCACCATGTCTGCTCAGTTTCGTCTACGGGTATAGTGCGCACGTATTATGCATAAGAACATAGATTCAAATCCTTGTGCATCTACATATTTTAAAAATACTTACTCGTAACATTATTATTGTTTAGTTGGCATTGCTCAATTTTGTTCATTTTCATTATCGGAATATATTAAGTTGTTTAAATTTCATTTTCTTCCTTCATTTGATATATGCTGTTAAAATCGATTAAGTGTATAATTTTGTATTACATTTATTTACAAACTCAGCTGTAATGTAACTTTAAACCTCCTGAATGAATCCACCTCGTTGTCTTCACTGGTGTTTTGAGAGACAATATTACTATTTGCATACAAAGCTGGAAATGAAAAAGTCCACAATACGTACATGCCTACTTGAGAGATGCTTTTAACACTTGCTTTCTATAACTGATAACTCTCATCACCGTCAACATAACCATGTTTTTTCAAAAGACGGACACCCGCTGTGTAGAAGTTTGGCATATCCAAAGCACTAGGCAACTGTCCTGAGGGTTTAGGGAATAAACTGACGTTGGTGCAATGGAAGGTAGCGAAACAATAGACAGATTTTGTCATTTGGTTTTATGCGGCAGCTGAAAATGCGAGTAGCTCAAGCCAACTCATCTACTGGAGGCAACATCTGTTTTCTGAACTGTCGATCGTGGTTCTAGAAGTATAGTATGACCAGTTGTTTTCATTAGCGATGGGAACAAGTAATTAAGTATGATCTGTCCTTGAAAAGTAATTTTATGCTTTTATAATATTAACAGTCTGGTAAAAATATAAAAATTTGATACGCACTTATAAAAAAAAAAAAAGTAAATGAATATGTGCTGCAATACGCTGCATTTCAATTACTTCATAATCTGCTGGGCATAGCGAGGCATATTTCTTGAAGTTGTACAGGTCCAAACAATATCGTTAATGGGGAACATGCATGAAATTTGGATTTCTTTGAAATCACAACATTTGATAGGTTTGGCTCCAAAATAAACTGTGTGCGTGATGCCGAGATCGAAAACAATGATTTTGATAGTAAAAAACATATTTAAAATGTACACGTATTCAAATTGTTCGAGTACGCATTGTGATTGGCTAGCGTCACACGGCGATACTCAATGGCGGGAAGCCATGTTTTGATATGGTAAACAAGCGTGTGTTACTTGTTTACGTAATATTGTAGTGACTGGTGGTGTTATTTGGCCTAGGTGAAATAAATCTAACCGCTTAGTTTAGAAGTCTGTTGTTTCATTTCACTCTGTTGTGAATAGTTCATAAAATTAACGTAAATTTGAAGCCAAGAAC
>PNEQ01050470.1:0-21877 GCA_003012365.1 Medauroidea extradentata
ACCAGGTGCACGCGTTGTATTTAAACTGAATTACAGCAACTACAACTACAGAGCCGTGGTACTGCCGTACGATCATTACGAGGAATTCCAAAGCCGCCATTACCGAAGGAAGGGTCTTCGTAGTACGACTTCAGCTGGTATCTCCACCAGGACGGGAAGGACGATCAACTAACATCCCGTCGTCTACTCATGGTTTTGTGCAATAAGAAGAAAATCTACGGTAATGTCTACTATCAGATTACGTAGATCCAGGCTAGAAGAGGTTCCCAGTAGTTTAGATGTAGTTTGTGGACTATACTCAAATTTAACTTTTCATTTTCTTAATAACTACACTTTGAGATTTTAATTAAACATGATAAAATTAAATGTTGTGGAAGCGGTACTGTTTCGTATTGTTTAAACAGTCATTTCACTCATCATTCTAATAAAATACAGATTTCTCTTGTCTAATTTCATATGTTCTATTTACACTCATTACATGTGCAAAGCTAATGCTAGTGTTGATCTATACGCTAGATACCCACACCCCCATTAATGTTAACGTACAGATCATTTCTGATTACGTTATACGTTACAAAAAAATTGTAATATGGACCCTATACCGACTTTTCAGTGTATTGGTTAAATAACACATATTGCAGTATTACAAAATATGTTGTGATTTTGCCTCAGAAACGACAATCCACATTTTACACGCTTTAAAGGCACTGGCTACCACTCGCTTTAAATTGCTTTTAAAGTATGGGGAATGAGATTTATTACTAAACCATTCCACAGACGCCAATTGTGGCAATGTACGAAAAGAAACCACACTACAGATAATGTCGGAATGTCACTGTTAAAACACCGTGCACATTTTGAAAAAAACTCTTTCGCAGTCCTTAAACACGGCTAAAGAATGCCTTTTCATGTTTCCGAACTTTTAAAGTACTACCCAGATGCCTGTGTAACTCAGAATCGTGCGCAATATTTAAAAAATCGCGATCGGCCTACGTAGCGTAGTTGGTTAGGTACCGGTCTAAGTTGCGAGAAGTCCCGGGTTAGAATCCCGGCTAGGGCATATACGTTGTGTTGTTACTTTACCTCACATCACCTCATTGGCCCTTAAGAGCTTGTTGGTACATGACCTTTTTATCTTCTCACCTGTCTTCACTTCACCTCAGATCTGCAACACATGTCACGCTTAAATGATGGACAAAAAATAATTTGGGTTAAATAGGTTGTATGGTTTCATATAAATGACGTATAGTAAATAGAATATTAAATTGTCAACATGTTAAATATCTCTTAATTTTATAAGACCTGCATTCATTTTCTGTGTCTGGACATTTCAGTGTCTATAAGAATATTCATCCAAAGCGAAATTAGTGTTATTTGACACATAAAATTATGGCTTATAAGCTATTTCAGCTTGGAAAAAGAACTTCATAAGGAAGTTATAGTTCCTTAGTGAGATATCTTTCCGTTACCTCTAGATGTTTTTTGGTGACACTTCATGTAAGAATTTTCTGCCCTAAGCTGACCTTACCACTTCACATATACATGAAATCATACATTGAAAACAGTAAGAAAAATTATTTGTTTGTTATGACTGTATTACGACTGTCATTCTTTTAAAACGATTTCGAAACCATTAATTCACCATCTTTTTTTTTTTGCCTTGTTTAATTTCCGGCTCCGACAATCCTTATTACTTTTATCAGCCGCTAAACACACACAATAGCTCTTTCTGTAATTCCCTCAGTAACTGCATCAGTTGACTTTCCTGCTAGTCTTACCTGCTCATCACGTTCAGAGGGCCTGATCTTCTGGTCATCCACAAGAGTAGGTGGTGCCTTGCGCGCATATTCGGGCTCTTTCTTTTGAATAGGTTATAATTATGACTTTCCAGATAATCTCAATTGTGTTCACTCAGCACGACGCTATTTTCTATAAATATTACTGGACGATTTCTTTAATCTTTGTCACAATGACCTTCCTACTTCGCAAATGTCAACTAAACTCGCAGTACATTCATGGAAATGTGATACATCTACCAAAGCTTTGTGTAAGAGACAATATTACCTACCAGATTTAAACATAAGCCATTACTATCTCTACAGGCTTGTAGACTCCTAAGTACCTAACATATTCAGCTAAAAGAATTGCTTTCACAAATTCTTTTAACTGCATTTCGATTTAAGTTTAGTGATGATGCAGAATGTAATGTAAATACTTTTTATATAACTTACGGGCTTTTTATAACTTGTCAATTTACAAAATTTGGATCAAATGAAACATTAAGATACTTAAATATTTTATTTATCCTTGAAAACAGAATGTTTAATGTAATGTAACGTGAAATTTTATAAACAATTTTTTTTTGTGATTATTTAAGTAGTTTAACTTGTGTGCAGTTACACTACGCTAATAGCTATTCAAGTTTTCTTTTTGAGATGTCAAGAATGTCAAATTTAATTTTAAGCACCAGAAAATATTACTTTGTCAAGTTAGTTTTGTAATTGGCGATGATGTATGTCTATGAATATTAATTATTCGCCAGTTTATAACTTCCACGTATCTACGAAACCATGTATTCATTGGAGGTTAAGCTTTACACATTTATGAAAACAGCTGTTCTGTGGGCGTTTGTGGTTGCTATGGCAATAAAACCACGAAAGAAAACTTAAATTTAAGGCCGGGTTATAAACTACGCAACAACGTATGAACGCAAGACGCAAAAAATGTAACATACAAAATCGATATATACCCGTTTATAAAACACGTACGCAAGAAACGCAAGTACGCAATGATGTTACGCAAGAGTTCACCAACTTTCAACTTCTTTCGTTTCACCGCCTTCTATATCAACAGTTTGTTTGGCGAAAACGTCCTTAGAAGGCTGCGATTCCGCCATTTCGTTAAATATTTTTATGTTTGTTTAGAATGTGTCTTCGAATACTCGGTGTCTATATTAATTTTTAAAATTGCGCTTCAACACAATAAATAGAATACAGAGATGAGTGACAAAACATAGTCGTAATTGATAAATACTGAGAGTAACTTTCTGTTACCTCTTCGAAATTTTGAGTGAAAGTGTTAGCAACTTCGTGTCGCTTGCAATGATTATAAATGACTAAATTTTGTTGTGTATTTTACGAATAGCGTTTACAGCGTTGTTGCGTTGTTGCCTAGTTTACAAACCCGGACTTATTCTTTGACCAGATTTGCGAAAGTATTTTTGATAAAATATAGTGATTAACAGATGCAATTTTGAATTTTTGGAAGCGATTGTTAGGAGGGAGTACGTATTAGTCTCGCCCTTGGCGCTTTTGGTACCTCTGTTTCTGAATTGCTTATATGAGTCCAGGTCGCCTGTACGGCGATGGTGCGGCGATAATGGAAGAGGACCCAGACGTTGGCATACGCGAAGTTAATTTAAGTTAGCCTTTCGCTGCAATAAAAGTTTCGTGTGTGCATTTTGGACTGTATTCGTGTACGGGACAGTATATACCTACAGGGAAGACGTCGTGGGATATATGCGCTGTTCCACTGATGTGGGGAGGCACACACTAAAGCATCAGAGTGATCAGCGAGAAGACCAGTGATCTACGGGCCCTGAAGAAGACTTCCGCTATGTCTTAATCCTTCGAAAATTCATTAAACGTCCTGGTCACTGACGACTATTAAGATTACCATGATATAAACACAAGTTATATTTCAGTGCAAAAGACTGGGCCTACACTATAATCATTCACTCATATACATGTGGGAGAGATTATTTTTTGCTCTTACATTAACCGTAACTTTGTCAAATTTGAAAATATTTCTATTGCATTCATACAAATATCACACGTATTCAATATGAGTTTTGCATTCACAATTACTAGTAATTTTGGCTAACTAAAATACTTTAAAAATTATTTTCACATTAATCTAATTTCCTTACAGTATTTTTTTTAACTGGTCTAAGTAATTTCTATATTGCACATAAAATAATACAACTTTTTCTCAGAACAAATTTCCAAGTTAATAAATTAATTTCAGTCAATTCAATACATACAATTTTTCTTAAATCAAATCAGTTCCATAAAGTTTGCGTATGTTGTGTCTTTGAAAGCCAGCCGAGAAATATTTTTGTAGTACTTATGGTAAAGATAGAGTATAATCGTATTTTTGTTCTTACACATTGAGTACCTTTTTCAGCACTCCGGCATACCCAGACACAGTTACTCAAATAACTTTTGTTTTCTGCGGTGTAAGTTGTCTGCAAAAACCGTAAGGCTCATTTAGTGGGCTTTAACAACTCACCGTATTTATTTACCTGCACATTGTTTTATATGTTTATGGAACTAATTCCAAGGGGCCTATGTTGCGTAAATTTTATGGCACCAACATATAGGCCATTACTTGCACCCTATTAGACATCTATATTGTACATCACTTATAGTACATACATTTTATGGCGTTTGCTCGCGGGGCAGAACCAGCAGGCTGCTTACTAAAATTCAATCACATCCCTACGGTAGGTAGAGTGTAAAACATTCATTTAGCTACTATCAGTACACCTAGTTGCACTAACCTCATATGATAGTGTTGCAGTAAACTAATTTGTTTTCTATATACGAACTATTTAAAACATTATTTAGAACACTGTTAGGATGATCTTCAACTACCTTGATTTTTTGAATATATTATTTTGGTGAATAATTACAATTACTGACGTTTAGTTGTAATACATTTACTGGTATTCTTAAGCGAGTATGAACCCTGAAATAGTGCGTAAGTACGTAAATGCATTCTTTTTTACAAGTAAATTTTACTAGTAAATTTTACTAAAAAAGTGCTATTCTTAGTTTACTCGCTGTGTAGCACCGTTGTTAAAAAATTTTATTTCGTTTGAATATTGAATTTTTAAGTTTTTAAAGGAATGTAAACAATTAAAATCGTTGGCTACACCTAGACACGATTATATAATTTTAAAATTACTACGGCTATAGTAATCTGCAAATTTCTTATATTTATAAATTTTAAATATGCCCAGGATTAGTAATTCATACTACTAGCCAATATAAATATATCTTCAACAAAATATTTTGCGTTTTGTATAAAAGTTGTGTCATATTTCTTAGTACTGTATGTCCCTCTTACGAGCTTAACGAATTAAAGACTCCTGATAGCACGTAATGAATTCAAACATTTATGCAGTTATCATTATCGTTTTTATGTCTCATAACTCCAATCCTAGAATGGTTTAACTATTAAAATGTGTATATTAATTGCACACAATCATCTCAAAGATCGTACTGTATTGTCAATCCAAAATTTAAAGGGAAAATGCTTATGAGGAAAACGTATTCTCTTTTAAGATTTGCATATCGGTTACATTTTGATATAAAATGTGACATGCAGATAATAAATGTGTTTTAACTGATTGAAGTTAATAAACGAGACTATAGATTACATTTATAATAACTTCAGGTAAGTTAAATTACAGATAAGCTCTATATAGTTTTCCTTGCGAGCAGATCCACTACTCTCTCAGAGAGTATAATAAAACCCATTTTTAGTAACCAGTGTAAACTGGAGACTTATTGTCTTGTAATTGGTAGATATTTAAAAGTGACTGTTTAAGGTTTTATTTATTTGACATATGTGTTTCTTCAGATGTTTGTGCTACTATCTGTTTATATCAAACATTACAAAATGTTACAAAAATAAATTACAATGTTTGGAAATTCTGCTTGCCTATATTGTTTAGTCAATGAAATTGATTTATATGTATAAAAATAGTGTAACCAGGGGCTGTATACTGTATTGGTATTGGCTGATCCATTTTAAGGTTCCTTTCACGGCCACATAAGCGCTTCGGTCGTATCTTCCAGCCAATCATAAAAAAAATTACAAATTTGAAGTTACTAGCAGTGGTAAACTCGCCATATTGTTTGGGCTTGTTTGGTGCATAATATTGATGTCTGGTCTAATTTGGGCTGCTTTATTGTGAATAAAGTGAATTCGTTCAGAATGTGCGATGTTTTAGTGTCACGATGTCAAATAAATGTTGGGTTCCGGATAGTAAATAGGAGCGTGGTACTTTACGTCATCGGTTTTATGTGTGTGAATATGGATAACGAGTATAGGTATCCCAAATTTACAACGTTAGATTAGATGGCGAGGAGATCTACAAACATTATTTTTAACGTAGTACACATTTTTCGGGCGACTGCGGAAGCCTAGGAACGAAAAATAAATAAATAGATGTTTGCTGCCGACACGTGGTTTGCCCGATTAATATTATTATTTTCTTTAGATTACTTAGAATTGACGAAGAATAAAATACCGACGTCTGAGATGGCACTTATTTACCTTCAAAATTTGAAAATGTTTTGATGATGCCGAATAACGACAAATTCTCTGTGATATTTTAAGGCGAGGTGCTGCTGATTCCGCCTGATTTCTTACACAACGTAAACATAGCTTCAGTAAATACAATACATTATGTGATCTTTAAAAGAAAGAATATTACTGTTAATACATTACGTAGGTTAACCAAACTCTTTACGTCAAGACAATGAAAACAACACAGTTCATAACGCCTATGAAAGTAAAAACATCGTAATAATTAGTTGGTTTTTGTTGGTACAAACTATTAAAACAATATTTGTGACATACATAAATATATAAATTAGAGCCAGTGATTGTTGGTGAAAAGAATTTTGCATCAATTTATTTCAATGCCTTATGTGCACATATGTTTCATGGTCAGTGATTGGAAGTTTTTAACTTTCGGCGTCTCGGGGTCCTACCCGTATATCACAGACTTGTGGTGTCGTGGTAACATTGTACTGGTTGGTGCAGTCAAATGAGCCACGCCTCTGCCCTATTATATTCTGCCAATAAGCGCAGATCAGAGTTGCAGGTGTGCACGTAAGGCATTGAAACAAGTTGTTGCAGAATTCTTTTCACCATTAATCACTGGCTCTAATAATAAGGTTTCTAGTATGTTAAAATAAACGAATTCTTATTATAGGAAGTTTAATGTATTTTAGTGTTGTCACATGTGTGATATTGTATGTGGTCATCTGCTGGATGGCCAGTCTGTGATATACTGTTATTATGTAATGTTTCATGCAGGTTGGTGGTAATTGCATTGGTGGTAATAGCAATGAGACTCGACAACAAACTAACCCTCTTACTCGGCCGACTAGCTTCATACTTCTACGTGAACACTTCAAATGGAATTACGTACAACCTTAAATCTAAATAATATCTCACAGATGTAGAAGATGGCATGCAATTTAATATCACCGTTCTCTCAGGGAAGGATCGATGGATACGGGACCAATTTTGCAATGCTTATCTATTGAATTCGCATGGTGAGTAACAACATATTATAATTAATAAGAAAATGTATAGGAGAAAGTACAATGTAACCAACGCATAAATAGTAAATAAATGCGAAAAAACTATGGGAAGAAAAACTAATAAAATATCAAATAATACAGCTACTGAAGCCTTCTACCCACTAACTACCGTAGACATACTATTACAGAGTAAGACTTCAGCACAGTCCAATAAAATGTTAGTTCGCTGTTAACGTCTGTCTTTCCATGTAACTAAAAACACGGTGCTGCCTCAGTACTAAACTGGCAACGATACCGAAACCTCTTCTCGTAGGCCACCGACGTGGATCACAGCCTCCAGGATTGTGAGCCCGATCTTGTCTCACGCTCCTCTCTCTGTGGCAGTAATATTGGCGTCCCTGGGCAGCGTCGTGGCTTCGTGCGACACCAAGGAATACGTCCGTTTCCTCCGGTGATCCAGCAAGAACTCTCCCTATATAGCTAACTAACTCTCTTACTTAGTCAAGCTTCGCACTCCTCTATGGCACAAGGAATACACTTCTTAAACCAGAGAATAATTTACACATCCTTCCCTGCACTTAAAGTCTATACATAAAATATCACACTTAAATATACGTTAACATTGATTCATTTCATACAACTAGCAAATAAACAATAAATACATATTTTTAATACATTAATATCAGCAATATATAAATGCCAAATGTTCATATTACAGTGTAAATAGTAAATTTCACTTCAGCAGCTTAAACAAACTGTTCTGATAGATTTAACAGAGCAGTACATCATTTGGTTCACTTCTAGCCTTCTAAAATCAGTCCCAATACTGTTTGTCGATTTATTGCTCAGATGGAAACTTGTGACTTAGACTTGTTCAGATTAGTTTGTAACCTCCATTTTTGTAAAAAAATATCTACAGAATACAGTGATCAGAATACCTACAGTTTGTTAAAAATAACAAATGCAATGTACTATATTACAGGTAGGCCTAATACTCCGTCAGTACCGCCCAAACTATTGATTTTAAAGGTATAGAATTGAAAAAAAAAATTGTTTCTAAATACATTAGAACGTACGTCAAGAAAATTTTAGTTTTGTAACTCGGAAATTTTCCGTTTTCCGTTAGGTTAGCTTAGGTTAGTTTATATTCGTTTTGGCTAGGATCGGTTATTTTACAGTTAAGTTTTCCATTTTTCGTTAGGTTATGTTAGGTTACCTTGCTTAAGGTAACCTAACATTACAAAACCTAACGAAAAACTTGATAGGAAAAGTTCTTAACCTAACCAAAACTAACCTAAACTAACAAAAACTGACCTAAACTAAATTAAACTAACCTAACCTAAATCAACATAATCAAGCAAAACATACATTTTTGTTGTACAGTTTTCTTTACGTACGACTAATTCTAATTTCTATAGAACCATTTTTCTTCAGCAAACTATTTCTCGAAAATCAACAGTTTAGCTGGTACAGATGGAGTAGCAAATCTTTACAGTTATAATATAGGATAATTTAAAATAAATACTACAGAAAACTTTTGTGTAAATTTTTTGTTACGTTTTATTTGTTTTGTTTTCCTAAAATATACTGTAATACACTAATCGCAAATGATTCGATCGCGACAAATAATCCAAACTTTTACTTGGGATACAAAGTAGCACCAATCTATGTTATAAGCAGAATATACTATTTTATATTTTTCTTTAATTAATTTGGTAGAGAAAGTTGCTGTTAGATAAATAGACTTGTAATGAAAGTAGGTAAGTGTTGCACCGTTCTCTATGCAAAAGGTCGTCGTTTTTTACTTATGTATCTGTCATTACAGGATTCATTGGTGGTCTCAGATCTTCTCTTGATTATACACACAGGCACTTGCAGAGTAGCAGTAAAAAATGTGTCTGAAATGGGAGAAGACAGTTTCTTGCTGGCCGCCGATCACCCATCACACGTGTTAAAAATACAGGAATGGATTCAATTCAATTTATATTTCGTTGGATAGATCATACACTATTATAATTACGTTTGAGAATTCATAGTACAAACACGTGATTCGTGTTTCCAAACAAGCACAGCAGAAATGTAAATATAAATACATGGGATTGGCAAAATATTTGTTTCTTTGAAAACGGGTATATAATGTACTTTAAATTTATTGCTAGCAACCATACGTTTTTGGCTCTCTTTTGTAAAATAAAACTCACTTTTACTGTGGTCCCAAAATATAATGCCATACTTTATGAGGGAATGTAACTAAGCAATGTAGGCAGTTTTAAAACATAATGCACTGCACTTTAAAGCTAGCTGTTTTAAATCGAAACAAGCTATACTTAGTTTCTTGCACAGCAATCCAGTGTAGTTATTTCATTCTAAATGTTCGTCCAATATTACTCCCAGAAATTTAAAATTGGAGACTCTATCCATAGGGATGCCACCTATATTAGTGTTTAGATCATCAACCTATTTTTATTAAAATAAATTTGCATAAACTTAGTTTTAGAGTGTTGAAAGTTAATTTCTATTGACGTACAGCCATTGTTGTAATTTATATAATATCATGTTAGCTTTCATTTACAATATATTCAAATTTTTTCTCTGCACTATTATATTAGAGATTTCAGCAAAATAGACGATTTTGGCTTCCTTTATGAAGTTGCATTAATCATTTATGTAAATAAAAAATAAGAACTGACCAAGGATACTACCTTCAGGTACAACATTTTCTATTACTTCTGGATTTGACACATGTTTTCCACATAATTTAAATTATTACTTGACGTTAATTCCACTCTTGTGTTCGACCGGTCAGATATGATTTAAACAACTGTAAAACTACACCTCCAGCACTCATAATATACAATTTATCCAACTATAAATTGTGGTTCACAGTATCAAATACTGTGGACAAGGTTGGCAAAGGAATAATAAAGCCAGTCATGCAGCCTGTAAAACATTTTGTAAAATTAAATTTAGCTAGAGAATAAAATTATTTATTACTAAAAAAACGATAAATTTCATTTATTAAATTTTATTTGTGAATATATATTCGCAGAGAAAATTGTCCTTGCCAAACCAACACCGAAACTGTAGTAGTACACATGAGAATGTAATAATTTGTTGTTCTATAATTATCAGCACTTCCAGCATAATACTAAGACTGACACGTTCAGCAGGCTAGGTGCTTCGGCAGGGCTTTACTCCACATGTGATTGTCCGAATGCTTAATGGCTGCTGCATTGCTGTTGTCAAGATATCTTGCTGTTTAAAAGGAAAATTGGAAAATAAATGGTAATTTGGTTTGTTTTTGTAGGCATACAGTACTTCACTTTATTCACTGAAATTGATTAATCTTAAACAGAAAATAATTTATAAACTCCTGCTGTTTATTTAATTTCACACAGTCGAATTATGTTTCAATCTAGATAAATACTGCCTAAAGCTGAATTTTGGTACAGTGATACTTTATGCCCTAGAGAACAACATATCAAAATACTTGGACTTTCTCGTGTTCGCGTCCTAGAGTTTTTGGCTCTTTAAATTATCATGACCTAATATTTGTACTATTTTATCCTGTCTCATCTTGTGACGCAACTATTTGTCCGATTGTGCTCAAACAGGTCTGAAATTAAAGAGTAAACAGGTATTAACACATCGCAGTGAAGTTTGTCTGATGTCACGAAGTACCGTTTAAAACAAAATAAAGTAGAATAATAAAATTTCTTGAGTTTATTTTACGCCACTGGTTCTAAGTGCTTTAAAATGAAAAAAAAAAAGTAAACATAACACAGTAAAATGGTTGTTGTCCGTTTTATGCACTTTCCAACTGTATGCTTACTTATTCTATACGGCTGACTGTTACGAAACTTTAGCCAAATAACGGGACGCATGCGTCGCCTTTCAACAATGCCGCATTCCTACTTGCCCGTCCTGTTAAGTATTGCAATTACATAACAAGCTAAAAAGTTTTCTCAAATCAGTAAATGACTTATGCACATGTTAACAATAGATAAAAAAGTAAAATAACATTTTAAGCAACCACCGATACAAAAATACCTCTAAAAAGAATAAAAAAAATAATTTTCTCTCCTGGCCTTTTATCTTAAATAAAAGTACTTATTAATAGTTTGAAGATGAGCGTTGTCAAGTCAAGGGACCGCTATGTGAAGAAGTATAATTAGTTTTACATAGGTAAAAAAAAAAATAGAAAATATCTACTAGTTAAAAATTGTGCGTGTGACTTAGTTGTGTACATCAATCTTACAAGGTCTACTAAGTTCATGCAGTGTTTCGATATTGTACCAATTATGTACGAGGCGTTCGCTTGATATCCGCGTGCGATGCGCGGTATTGGGCAAGGGGGACTGGGGCGTCATATAGAATGCGGCGACCCGAACGGGCAGACACGTCAGGGCTGATGTTTACGGTTGTGTCTATTTTGCCAATTTTTCAGAGTAAATTAATCAAGACCCTAAACCAAACGATTGGGTGTTGTTGTTTTGTTACATGCCAACGTTGCTTACGTAGAGTATCGGTAAGTCGTTGTATAATCCATACTTTTATCATTATCAATATTCTCTTTACGTGTGTTATTTTTATTCATTTCTTTTAACTAGCGATACCCCGACGTTACGACACTCATTATCAAAATATTAGTAGGTACTTTTAATAAAGTTAAAAGGCCAAGAGAGAAATATATATATATATATATATATTTATATATATATATATATATATATAATTTTTAGGGTTATTTATATCGGATGTTACATAAAATCGTTAATTTTACTTTTATTTCATTCTTTTTAAACTACTAGCATGCACAAAATATTATTTAAATTTTAGTAGTGCAGCAACTAATGTTTTGAGTTTCAATATTAATTAATTTATTTCTGTACTTCTTTCGTTGTCTCTAACATTTTGTTTGTAAATAAGTTATTGGCACGCATTGATTACAAACAATTTTTTTGTGTTAGATGATAATTTTAATTTCTTTGTGTGTTGGTGATTATTCCGTAGAGTCAAATACGGTTGCAGAGTTTAAATACTATTAAGTTTATTTAAATTGTTTCTCATTGCATTTTTGTAAGTTTCAGTGAATGTGTTTAACACGGGGATTCGGAGAAAAATAAATAAGCTCAAATTGAAGCCAAAGGCGCAAGTTAACGCAGCCTGAAGATTACACTCCTAAAATGCAACAGTTTTTGCTGTATGAAGCTAATCGAAGGACTGAACTGCGCAGTAAAGAAAGTCCACAAGACAGCCAGCTATGTTTGGAGAGGTATGTGTTGACTAAGACTTTGCAAGGTTTTAACGAAAGTTGTGTAGAACGCAGTTCACGTAAAACAATAAATGTTAGGAAAACGAGTATTTCACGATCTAATGAAACTCTAGAGAAACGCTTAGGTGGCCTTAAGTCGTGTAAAAAGTTTGCAGGACGCAATTTGTGAACTTAAAGAAAGTAATTTAAAAATCCTCATGCCAAATCTGCTTTAGCTGAACTGCAAATATCATAAAACGCATAACCGTAACTATTAAATGTCTAGTATTCATCGTTTACAATGAAAATTAAAACAATGGTTATGTGCATTCAGTGCACCGTTGCTAAGCATCACTTCCTGGAATAAATAGTTAAAAACTAGGAAAGAGTTCATTATCTTTAAACCGCTAAAAATATTTCCTTGAATCATAGCTGAGAACCATCAAGATCACGTCAGGTTTCAAACAAAAAAAAAAGTCCATTCGTTTAGGAGCCAAGATTACACAGTCAGACACACAGATACACACACAGACATGTCAAACATATAACACCCTTCTTTTTGCGTCGGAGGTTAAAAGTGGATTAAGAGAAAACTGTTTACTCTAGATATTTCTATGGAGCATGGAATCTTACCTAAATATTATGCTGCTATCTATACGTACACAAACACATAATAATCCGATTACTATATTGTTTTGAAAATGATCGGCACAGTTAATAATTGGTACTATACAATACCTTAATTCGGTTGACGTACCATGAAAAGACCCATTTAAAACTCATCGTATATCGCTCTGTTCCAGCAATTTGTACGTCTACAGTGTCCACACGTTTCGGAAAAGTTAGCACGTGCTTAATTGCAACTACACCAAACATCACAATCACGTTTACACCTGCAGGCAACAATCTGCATCAAAGAGCTTCGTATTGGACGCAGTATTGTGTGCACTGGCATGTAATATTTTCTGCATTAGAAAGCTGTCAACCCATTCCGTTGGTATCAATTCATTTTCCAGCCATTCCTGCATCTGAATAAACAGAAACGGTTAGGCCCATGCAAGTTACCTTAAAAAAAATATTTTCTAACATTCATTGAGTTTACCTGAATATATGTTCTCAATGAGTACTGATAGAGCGCTGCTCTTGTTGGAGAAAGCGTTGCCAGCTCAAAAGAAGCTGCAAGAGTCTGTCCTGCAATTGTATGATTTTACGTATGAAGTAACATATCAACAATGTTTTCAAATGTATGTCCGCTTGAATACAAAGCTCGAACAAACTGTTCTCTTGTTATGGTTACTTCTTCAGAACGAGAATCAGGGCTGTTGAAGATGTTAACCACTTCTGAATGTAGGTATATATTCTTCTGGAGAAACTTATATTTTTTGTGTTGACATTTCCATAAATAATATACGTTTGATCACCTCCAGTGATTGTATGTGCGAACAGGACAGCACTCTTCATATCGCCAATATCGTTTTGGATTCCGGCAATGTCATTACATTTCGCACATGTTTTGCTCGTACTTGGATGTAGCATTTTCATGTTTCCATTGGCTCTAGTTCGTTCAAATTAGCGTAGCCAAGATACCTGTATTGGTAACAACAAGCACGACAGTATTACCTGACAACTATATGTGGAATGCTGTGTTAACTATACATCTGTATCATCTTTGGTTTTAATCACTCGTACACCAGCACTGACTAAACGAGCCTCTAACATATTTACGAAATGGGCTTTGCTATTCATATTACTTAATAAATCTTCCATTAACATAGTCACCACGCAGTCTGTTCATCGAAGCCAATGTCAGGACACGACCTCCTCAATGCCAGTCGAGCCTGCTCCTGAGTTATTGTTCCTGGCTTTCCACAGTGTCCATCAAATACTACCATTCAAGATGGATAATTATTTGTAACATGTTTCACATAAATACCACACATCTTATCATAATTAGTGAGTCTTTGCCGTATTGTTGTTGCATCGTGAAGTACGTAACCTCCATTAATAACAAAAGTAGATGAGCTTAATGTCACATTTTCTTCTGGTGCAGAAAGTGTAGCACAGATAGACTTGACTGTTGTTCTCATATGTCAACCGTCAAAACGAGCAGTTGTTTGTGGTAAAAGTTCATTCTTGAAATATTCAATTTTTTCTGTGTCACTATTCATTATGCATACTACTATCCGCATGAAAATCTTATTTTCTGTGATTTGAACGACATCACCTTAAATGGTGACCATATTGTTCACAAGTACTAGAGAATTTACTTTGGCTTTCCACGAAATCTTCACCTTTGCGAAAGTCTTATCAACTATAGCCAGCCAACCTTTCTCGCCGATTGCTTGTGCTTTATCACAGTTTACTTTTGATACAGCAGAGACTCCAGACGACAATGAATGCAGATTTTCTTCATCTTTGAATGGAAAGTGTGTTTCTAGCCAATCTTATAGAATCCTTGAGTCACGTCTATCCATTTTGCGACGATAGTCTCGAAGATCCACACGTTGAAATGATCAAATATAATTTACTTTTTTTAAAGACACACACACAAAATAAATATGAACTATTTTGACACTTAATTCCTTGCTCTGTCATTAAAGATGTCATCCCACAGCATTCCTTCATTGCATTTCACAATTTAAAACACGCCGGAAATGAGTGGATATAATAAGCCAAACAACTTTCTCTAATACCACTTCCATGGATGAGTATACTTGACTTTTGAGCGCCCGCATTAGGTTTTGTTCTATTACCTGATCAACCCACGTGCCAGCCTAAAAGTCATGATTACAACAAATAGTGAAATACCCACCTTGGCATACTTGTCGAACTCGGCCGTTGTCATTATTCGTTCTAAATCCTCCAGTTCTTGAATTTAGAAGTGCGCTTCTTTGTGTAATTGTAATGGCCTGCTGAGTGACAGAAAGTGATCATCTTGCACACACAATAAAAATGAAAACCCCAGTTTCCAATGTGCTCAGAACGTATGAAGAGAAGAATTAATTAAACTCGTCTGCAATACTGAATCCACAATTCTGATGTACGGCTATTTCGTGAAAGTTCGACAATTTTTCTATCAAGGCAGTTGAGCATGCAGATTCACAACTGTATTATCTTCAGAAACGTCATTTGGAGTGCGAGTCTGTTTCAGTAATTCGTTGTGCAAAGCTTTTACTGTATATTCAGGTGCAGGAATGGCTGAGAAATGAATTGTCACCAACGGACTGCGGCTGGTAGCTTTCTAAATAAGAAAATGCTATCGTGGCAGTGTCAACAATATTTCCCCCAACACCAAGCTCTTTGATGCTGATTGTAGCCTGCAGGAGCAAACGCGATTTTGATGCTTGGCGTAGTTGCAAAAAAGTAGGTGCTAGCTGTTCCGAAATGTGTGGATACTGAAGAGGTACAAATTGCTTGAACACAGCGATCTACGAAGTGGACACTGGTGAGTTGTAAATTGGTCTCTATCATGGTACATCAACAAATTAAGGTATTTTTATAGTGTACATTATTTAGTGTGTCGATCTTTCAAAACAATATAATAATCAGAATATTAACTGCTTGTGTACGAATAAGTTGTAAAATAATATTTTGGTAAGATTCAGTACTACATAGAAATATCTAGAGTAAACAGTTTTCTCTTAATCCATTTTTGTCTATTGCTTACATGCGCAAAAGTTATTTACTGATTTGAGATAAATTTGATCTTGTTATGTAATGCGTCCCGTTATTGGTTACAGTTTCATAACCGTCAGTTGTGTAGAATAAGTAAGCATACCATTTAAAAGAACACACAACGGATAACAAACTTCATTTCGAGTTATTTTTCAATATTATTTTGTTTTTAACGTTGCTTTGTGACATTATTTATCGGACAAAATTTATTGAGATGTGTTAATACAAGTTTCCTCTTTAATTTGAGACCTGTTTTAGCACAATCAGACACACAGTTGCGTCACAAGATGAGATAGAGTAAAATGGTGCAAAATTTAGTCATAAAAATTTAAAGGGCCTAAAAATCTAGTACGCGAACACGAGAACGTCCGATTACGTTAATATGTTGTTCTCTAGGGCTTAAAGTATTACTGCACCAAAATTCAGGTTTTTAGGCAATTTTTTCTAGGGTTAGGTCATTTACGATCTAACTTTAAATTATCCACCGCTAGAACAATTGTCAAATAGCCCGTCTTTTACAGTTTAAGTTCGTTCTACGGCAACAAAGGCGCTGCAGTCGCATTTTATGGTTTCGAGTAGAGTCGCTCATGTGAGCCTCATATAACTTATTACTGTTCTGTGAGTGTAGCGACAAAATTGGTGAAGCCAAAACTTTAATTATTTTTGTTTCATAAATTCAACAAAACACTTACATTTAGGAATATTCAACGAATTTTAAGTACATATCTAATATAATTCCTATGTGTTTTATAACTAACAAATAAATAATATAAAATATAAATGAAAGCTAGTAAAATACTTCTTTTCTTTAAAGTAATTCATTCAAGAGAGGCTTAAATTTATAGTGGTGTAAGTCAGTTAAAATAGTTTCCTCCTAAAATATTCTTTGTAATTACACGCAAAGTGCAGTACGCAAATGTAACTCATTCAGTTAGGAATGACATTTTTTCACAGAATATTTGTTGGTAAATGAAAAAAGTGTGAATATAAATTACACTAATAAATATTTGTGACTTACAACACTTCTTCTAATGATAGGGTTACAATTCTATTGCTTTATAAAATAAAGAAATTACCGAGAGGACTTCACGCCAGTTCAGGGATTTGCGCCTTAAGGCTTGGGTGAAACGTAATGCGTGTGCTGTTTCGCCTTTAGCACTCCGGACATTCAGACCTCAAAAGCATAACATGTCTCCACCTAGGCGGACCCCTTAAGAACGGCTAGTGTTTGTACATGTCTCTACTGTAGACAAGAGAGGCTTCTGGCATGCTTCTACGACTACCACTATTTCACTGACAAGGAGCGCCACAAAAATACACTGCAAGTGCTGGTCTAACAACAAGCAGAAATCTACTCAAATAATGTACTACAAGTTTCATGATGAGCGAGCTTTCGAGTTGGAAGTAGAAAACTAGTAGCGGGGCTGACTAGACTCTTAACTCAAAACACAAGTAATAAGTGAAAAGTCCTACATGTTCGCAATTACTTAACCTCTACGTATTAAACGCCAGATGCATTATACAGGAGGTCAAAATTCCACCACGCTGTTTTACATACATGCGATAATATTCGTTCAATTTACAGGTGTTCCGCCGTGTGGTTAACGCGTAACTACATACGCAAGATTGTTATAGCTGCCGTACGTTGGAGTACCGCAAATATCGATGAAGAAAACTATTTTTCTTTCTCATATTATTGTTTGTGTTAGAATGTATTTAACATACGTACTCATAGTTATCTTGTTAAACCCATTACATTGAGATTAGCTTTTTAACATAAATTTTGTTACGAATTATAATGTCGTAATTAGTCGTACATGAATTTTAAATATGGGATTTATTAGCAAGCTTTCAGCCAAATTACGTGTATATGAAATTTTTGATTAAATCCGGAGCCTTTCAAATAATTTCAAAGCGAGTCGTTAAGTAACGATTAATCATTTCAACATTAACTGTATTCTAGTATGAATGGAAATATCAATTCGACTATTTGGACTCCCCTTAATGTTATGGTTTCATGTTTAAAAATGCCGCCACTTATATATTTTTGTCTGTAGGTAATGATAAATCATAAATTTGCATCACATTTTTTAAACTTTTAGAGCTGTGTTTACTAGATTTTATAATCTCCAATTCAGCCCAGGAATCGCGTGGTATGCTGATTACGGTTTGTTTCTGGACATCTTGTACATGTAAATTATCAGAGAACATTAGCCTCTACTTATTTTTCAAATGTTTCTAATTTAATCAAAACACAAACTTATAAATTTTCAAAATTTATATTTGCATACTAACATTATTTTGAGTAATACTGAGCGGAATAATTTTCATTGTGATGATTTTAATCGTTTGGGTGGCAATTTAATAAAATAATTCGTAAGTTATTGACATGTTGAATTATGGAACATTTTTAAAAATTCCTTTTAAAAACACTTTGATTTTGAAAATTATTTTAAAAATTTTTAAATGTAGTCTTCAGTTGCTCATGTGACAGATTAGTAACAATAAACAACGTAAAACGTATATTTATATAAAAAGTTCGGTTTAAATAAGTTATGGCCAGCGATTAAGTGTAAGTATTAAATAATATTCTAAATTTGGCTGAACAGAAGTATTTACGTGGAATACGTCTAACTTATTTGTACTAACGCAAATTACTAAACTGAACAACATATAACGATATCATTTCTTTTTCAAGCAGAACAAAAAAAATTCAAAATTAGAAAGTACAATAAAATATACAGTACGTACACTTCATGAATATTCCCTATTTAACACCATTGCGTTTTTTTTTTCAAACCTAATTTTATATGTATCTAAGTTATCTTGTCTTTTAATTATACCGTACATTAAAAATTTAAAAAAGTATAGTTATTGTTTCTGCAGTTTAAGAGACTAAATATACGCGTCCTTTATGAGCATACGTACATTAAAAGAGTTATGACAGTAAAATATGAAAAATTTTCAACTTTTATGGATTATATTTGTTTAAACAAAGCTTTAAAATAAACCTTACTTTAATCAACATATCGTTGACATGAAAAATGCGCAAGATATATTTGTATCAGTTTTATTTCACAACTTTCACAGACAGTCGCCTGTTTGGCAGTCACATCAGAACGTTTTGTCTAATTTATGCAGACAGTAATGTTTGGTAATATAAGACGTAAAATTGGCGCTACAATAGCTAGAATAGTCCGTATAGGACCTTCAATAATAGGTAAAATAATCCCGCCGTTTCTAGTTGATAACGTGACATTCAAGGAGAGATTGCACTGCGTAGTATTCTGAGCTTCACAAACCATCAAGCAGGCGATTAGGAAGAATAAGGCGATGAAAGTGGTCTTCATCTGTAACAAACACGCACAACACATTATTTCATTTTTGGAAACTTTTCACAAAATAACAAATAAAAATATTTAAATACGATATCTTCCATCTCAGTTGAGCGAAAATTTGCACTTCATGCTTACGTCTTTTGTATATTAAATAGCTGTAACTGATAGGAATTTCAATCCCATAATGCAGCATTATTGTAATATAATAATTATTTTAATCTCAACTAAATGGTTGAACAAGTAAATAACAGAAAATCAATGTGCTAAATTCACGCGAAACTTCGAATTAATAGTTTCCCTTGAAGAATTGATGTTTCACGATATCACTAAAGAAAATATTTGCTGCTTTATGAAGTCACAACATAAAGAATAAATGGAATTTTAAATTATCAGTGCAAAAATTATTATATTAAATAATTTAAATAATTTACAAAAAACCTGCCTTTATAATATAAAATAAAATTGTACCTCAAAGACACTGCATACAATTAAATAAACTGTAAGAAAAGTATTAACATGAAGACATTCTTGACTGCCTATAAAGATATTTTAATTACGGAAAGCGAATGTTATTGCGACGTTCGTTACAAGAAACAAACAAGCCTGAGAGAATATTTCTATAACTTCACTTTTATGCATCTCGACCTCATTGGTATTAAATACGTGCTGAGTGCTATATAGTCAGAAGATTATATTTACTTCTGCTGTTATGTAATCTAGCTTCAGCTAACGGAAATGAAACCTTGTTGGGTGGACACATTTGAATATTTACCTGAAGTTTTTATGGCGTGTTTCATTGTTATTTTTTGTTTGAATTTGACAATCTCTTCAGCGATATTCTGTTAACCCTCTCATAAGTAACAAAATTAAAGTGTCTCAAAGGAAGAGGAAGATAATAATTCAGTGTTGACTTTGGATTTTGTTACTTTTCACCACGTTCCTCGCGGGATGGTTAAAAATATTTTTTTCTGACACTAATGATAACGTATTTACTATCCAAAATATCATTCTACACTTTTTTTTGTAATTTAAAAACTTAAACCTTATATATGTTCTCTTCCTTAAATTTTATGTTAATCATAGTAGAACATCATATTAGGAAACACAACACCTAGGAATATCATGTGCAAGATTGGTGACCGACTGCAAGAATTTGCTGTTAAGTTCAAAGAAATAAAGTAAAGAAAAACGTAATATTAAAATTCTTTGTCTTACCGACAGTTACATTCCAGAAATATATAAGGAAAATTTGCCGAAATTGGACCGTTGCCTAAATTATACCACTTTTTTTTCTCAGCATGTAGGAACATTTAACACTGTTCAGTTGGCTCTACTCATACTCAATAGCAGAAATATCCAGCCACACAACGGACAGTGAGGTTCAGCCATTGGATGCATAAGGATCGTCGCATCTGTGGTTTGATCATTTGTGTTGTTATTTGTGTACTACGGAACATAATCTGCTGTACAGAATTAGAATACGAAAGGAAAGCTGTTACATAATTTAAAAGTGTATTTCATTTGCTACAATTAGCGTAATATTGTAAAATTATTCCTGATGTTTGTGTATTTCTTTAACTACTAATATTTTTCTCTCTTCCGATGTTTGACTAAACCGTGAACTCTAAATTTGACTGGTACACTTCAGACAATAATAAGGGGAACATTTTAGAAACTGTTGTTCGTAGTAAATGCAAACGGGCCGTAAATTGTTTACGTTTCTACAGGTATCTGTTTTCAGAGAATTAATTTCGCGCAGGTTCTACTGAATTTTATGTAAGCATCCAAACAATTTAGGGGCTGAGATTCGTAGCGTTGTAAGTCACACTTAATCAGTAGTGTCTTTTTTATTCATTCTGTACACATTTTCCAAAAATTTTCCAAAAGAAGGTTTTGTAACAAATATTTACGTGTGAAAAGACATTATGGATTACAAAGGTGTACTGCAAGAATGTACTGCATTTTTGCAAGTGATTACAAAACGTTTTAGAGCAAACTATTTTAACTGATTCACACCTCTTTCAATCTAAGCCAATTAATTATATGGGGGTGGGGGTGGGGAGGGTTGTAAGTATACAGGGTGTATATTAATTCATGATACAACGCTTGAGGGCAGGTAGTACGAGCCAAAACAAGCACTTTTTAACTATAAACCCGTAGGCGGAAATGTACCGTCTTCGTAGGGGAGCGCAATGAAAACTCAGCTTAGGCAACCCCGCCGCACACCACCTGCTGACACGCTGTAGAGTGGAGTGTGCGCAGCAAGG